>JAOPHQ010003146.1:70000-132500 GCA_030340625.1 Merluccius polli | reverse complement strand
CTAAGGAATCTGTTTCTTTTCATGAGATTGCACTACGCCAGGACTTAATTTCAATCCAAACCGACGCAAAACAAGACTAATAAGTGAAAATGATACGCTACAGATTGTACAGTAATGGATGTTTTTTTTTGTTGATATCTTGGCTGTTTCAAGTGCAAACGAAACTGCATGAATGCTGTGTTTAAAAAAAAAAGAGAATTGGCTGAGAAATACACATTTCTTCAATGTCTTCCCCGGATAATCAGCCCCCGCCCCCCCCGCCCCTCACCTATTCTTGTTTTACTCTCTCATGCTATCTCTTTCATTCTTGGTCTCTTAAAGTTGCTGTCTTAGATCGTGTGGCGGTTGTGTTTTTTTTCTTATTTAAGCTCACTGTTTGTCTTTGTTGTCTCCAACTGGCACTTCTGCTCCTTCCAATGGCTTCACGTTGAGGGGCCCCCGAATACCTCTTTGCCACTGTCTCTTTCTCTCGCTGACTTTTGCTTTCTCCCCGAGTCTCACTCTCTCACTAAACAACCCTGTCTCTCACTCCCACTCTCACTATAGCTCCACAATAACAGCATGGCTCTGGAGAGCAGCCACTTGACACAGTTCCAGGAGCATTTTGACATTGTGATATGTGGTGGGGTGGGGTGGGGTGGGGTGGGGAGGGGGGGGCACGTAAGAGGGGGACGACCGCCATCCCCAAAACCCAAAGCCACCTCAGTAGGGCCACGACAGTCGGTAGTGCTTTTTAGTTGTCAGTCAGCTGCGTGGCGTGGGCCAAGCGAGCGGTGAACGGTAATTGACGTGAGTGGAGTTGACATCCCGGGTGGAGCGCTTCAGGTTGGGCTCCGACTGGGACTGAGCATCCCATCATTGCCAGTTATTAAGCAGCATGCGCTCGGCTGCACCCACTCGGGAGGAAAGCAGCCCCGGCCATGGGGGTACACATGCGTGCATGTCAGATATTTATGTGTGTGTGTGTGGGTGGTTAAAGGGTGTGTATTGGGCTTATGAAACCCCTTTCTCGACAAAATACCGCATCCAAAATAATTCAGGCCAGACTTGGACAAAGTGGAATCGGCTTTGCTTGTTTTTGTAAACGGGGGCGAATTAGACTTGCTGTTAGCTTGTTATTTATTGATAAAAAAAAGTGTATCTGATGGGTGCTGTGAAAATTCAAGAGACAAAAAATGTACTGTGCAGGTTAATGTTTTCTAGTTTTCAGTGTTGGTAATATGACATTAATTCTATTACAATATACAATAGGTTTAGCAGACCGACTACAAGAAAATCATGTGTCCTAATTGTCCAATGGTTGCAGATGTTGATCTGGATGAGAAACACAAAGAAAAAACAAGCAATGTTGACCTTTCCCTGGCCATAACATGTGTTCATGTGTTTTCTCTTCAATTTATATATACTTTTAAAGTATACGTTTCACTTTTCTGTTTTGTTCATGGGGGGAAATCAACGTGTAGTTCCAGGGCCACATCAGCTCTTTTGCAGTGCTATGTATGGAGAAAGTTTAATAAGTAAGAGATAATCCATGACGAGGTGTGCATGTATGGAAAAATAATGCACGGGGGGGGGGGGGGGGGGGGGGGGGGGGGGGGCTAAGAACCCGGGTTTGCCTCCGCAAAGTGCATTATTTTTCGATACATGCACGCCTCAGAGTGGATTATCCCGCTTATACCATGGCCACTTACGAATCAATACAAATATAAGGGTGTTGATTCATATTTTGGGGTAATTCTGGCTCAAAAGTACAACTTTTAGCCCGCACTACTTTGTGTGTGCCTGTAAACAAACGGCAAATGACCGGATAAATATATGGGTCTGACTAATGCCTGGGTCTGACTAATGCCTAATGTCAGTTAACATGAGATTCATATGGAATGCGGACGTTACCTTATTACTCCGGTACATAGAGACGATCTTAGTAACGACATGGCAACATTACCTTATTTCTCCGGTACATAGAGACAGTCTTAGTAACGACCTGGTAACGTTACCTTTTTACTCCAGTACAAAGAGACGACCTTAGTAACGACATGGCAACAGGGAAGCTTTCTAAACATAGTCCCCCCCGGGTCCGGTCCAAGTTGACAGCTACTAACGTTTCGTTTAGCGCATTCATTTTCAGACCGGTGGTGAGGCTGCTTGCGTCATGGCCGTGGATGTTATCAAACAATAATGCACACCTCTGCAGCCAATCAGAATTGAGTATTCACCCGGGCCATGGTATAAAAGGGTATGTAAACCCCCATTTTAGCAGGAGAACTTCCGCCTATGAGTTCCATTCTGATGCCAAATCTGTGTGACAACTTGACTCTGTCCTGACTTAGTCCTGGTTGAATTCAAAGGTCACCGTGCTGTAGCTAGGGACTGCTGCTCCAGGCCTCAGTCTCCCTCATCTCTAACGGTGTGTTCCCCCACTATCCCCCTAGCTACCTGTCTGTCTGTCATCCGTCTGGACAACGGCGTTGCTTGTTAGCTGACTGGGTTGTTGGCTTGCCTTCTAAACCTCGCTCTGGTTGTGCCCTGATCATAACCAGCCATGTGGGGGACTGTGTATAGCTCCGCTGTGTTGTGCTGTGTTGTGCTTTAGGCCGATGGGACACCTTCCACCCTCAACTGTGCCCCCGGTGTCTGCACTGCTTGCTTGTACTAGCTTTTCTCACAATACCCACCGGTCTGGTGCTTTTTACACAGTTAGTTGGGCCTTGATGTTGCTCAGATACCCTTGACAGGGGGGCAGGGGGTTGGTTTTTTCCCTGGCCGCAGAGGTGGAGGAGGGGGTTGGGGGGGTTGGGTCGGCTGGGGAGGTCACCGTCCGTGCGGAGGTGCAGCTTCTAGTTTTCCTTGGCATGTGACATCCATCAACCCCGGGCCGACCTCATCCAATCACAGGCTAAACCCGCGCTGCCAGGCACCCCTGATGGATTGGGCCTGGCGCTGGTGTTAGCAGGTCCGCTAAATCTACCACTCACCAACCCATCTCTCGCTCCCTCTTGCTGTCTTTCTCCCTCTTCCTCTCTCCTTTTCTCTCTTTCTCTCGCTCTTCCTCTCAATCCTTCTCTCCCACTTTTTACACTTTCACCTTCCTTTTTTTTTTTTTTTTGTATCAGCTTTTACTATTGCTATGTAAGTATCTGTATATTACGATAGTAGTTCAATATTATTAGTCTGATGTTTTGTGAGCGCTATCAGTTTGCTGTGTTTGACCCTCGGTTTTATTTTTTACGACAAACCAATTTAAGTGGGCCTGAAAACAACAGCTCCCTCTCTGCTCTGTCACCTTGGAATGACATGGGCTCCCCCCCCCCCCCCCCCCCCCCCCCCCGCATTCACACTCCCAGATCACAGTCCTGAGCTCATGAATATTAACACAGGCCTGATCGTACAGTAGGGAAGCCCAGGAATCCTGCATGAATATTAATGGCAGGTTCCCACATGAACCCCCACCCCCCCCCGCCCTCCTAATTCTCCCCTTTGGTATAGTGCCCCACATTCAGAACGCCTCGGCCGCCGTCCAAACCCTCCTCACCTAGCAGCAGCGCTGTATTCATAAGCACAACAGCGGTGACACTGTGTTAATGTTTGCTGTGTGGACTAATGCGTGTTGACTCGGTGCTACGCGTGAACTGTCCATGGTGCTGAAGTGGCTGCTCCACCGACGACGCTGCTGACTGCTGTTTGGAATAGCAACCCCCCCCGCCCTCTCCATTCTGTATCACACTGGACCCCGGTTTTTCCCATTGTAAATCACTGCGCCCTTAATGAATATTAATGCCGGCACCTCCATTAGCTTGAGGAAATATTCATGGCTGTTCCACTGCTTTGAGGCGCCCCAAAGAGTCAGTGAGTAATACGATCAGCTCCTAATGCCTTTCCATATGGCTCGCTATTTATGCGGCGAGATTGCTGCATATGCTTTCCGTGTAGACCTCGGTGTCGATCACATGAGTGGTGTTGGCGGCGGTGGTGGTGGTGGTGGTGGTGGTGGGGAGGAGGGGGGCGCTGAACATTTTCCCCTTTTTAAATCACCTCCTAAACCTCTTAGTTGTTACACGCGCACGGGGGTGGCGTTCTGGCGAGATGGACTTCACAAAGTAACAGTTGCAACATGCAGAGGGAACAGGAGGTGTGGAGCAACTCGATGCAACATACAAATACAGGCACGCACGCACGCACTCATATACACACACATACACATGCACACACACACACACACACACACACACACACATACACACTCACATACTCACATACACTAGCACAGACACACACACACACACACACACACACTCACATACACACAAACACACACACACACACACACTATCACAGACACACACACACACACACACACACACACACACACACACACACACACACACACACACACACAAACACAGTGGGTCTGGTGGCTCATCTGGGCTTGCTGGAGTGTGAAGAGCCACCCCTCCTGTCTCCTCAGAAGGAAGGCTCGCTGCTGTGGCCCTGGTCTTGGCAGTGGGAACCCGGGTCTTGGCTGCGGAGACCCTGCTCTGCTCCAATTCCTGTCACTCAGCCCCTGCTGTCCTCCATGGCCGGGGGAGGCGGGACAGCCCAGCAGATTTCTCTGTGTTTTGCAACACCGGTGAATGCAGCGCCTGCCAACACACATCAGCACAGCAGCACCTGAAGGCAGTCGACTCCCCTTTCATTACAGCAAGCCCAAAAGCTTGTTTTGGAAAATGGACGGATCGTGTGTGTTTATGTTTGTATGTGTGTGTGTGTGTGTGTGTGTGTGTGTGTTTGTTTGTGTGGATGTAGCTTGTGTGTGTGTTTTTTCGAAAATGTCTGCATGTGGATATTTGCATAGTTCTGCCTGTGTGTATATGCACATGCGCACGCGTGTGTACTTCGTATTTGTGTACTTGTGTGTGTATACAAATGTTCTCGCCTCTGTTTATGCAAGTGTATGCGCACGCATGCGTGTGTGCGGTGCGGTGTCTGTATAGCTCGGTGCGTGATGTTGTGTGATTGTGAGACAGGCTGTTATCAAGGACACATCATAAACTACAAAGATAATTTCACTGTGACATATATCCTGTCTCATACCAGTCACCAAGGATGCCGGCTTATTGCTGCGGTTTGTCCCAAAAACATCATACAGGAAAACACAAAGCCGGTAGAGATCTGAAGCTCCGCCATCTGGTTTCTAATCACATTGAAGACACATGCGTGTGACAGGCTTGCCGCAGCTAGCCCTTATCACAATGCGTTGCCGGGATATTAACAATAGGTATTCACTCAGGCAGGCCGGTGGAAGAGTAATGATGGGCCATTCTTTCTTCATTTCCTGGGATGCCAGCCACTGGCCCTTGCGCTTGGCTCATTAGTACGCGGGCAGCCAGGATCTATCCCCTTGCCTAATTGTTATCATTGTTAATGGGATGAACAGAAGAGAAAGGCAGGATGCCGACTTCTCCATAATGCATCTCTTTACTTCCTCGGAGGCCATCGATACCTTGTTTCCTTTTTCCTGCGGCAAACCGTTTTATATCCGGTTGTTGTAGCCCACATTTCGGTAGTTTCCTTTCTCCGAAGCCGTCTGCTGTTATGCTCCCTCGTGTTCAGTCTTTCCTCCCCCCTCTCTCTCTCTCTCTCGTTGTGTGTGTGCCCACTCTGACCCTATAAGTGGCCAAACACTCTGAGGAAATAAACCTCCGCTGCCAAAGTTGGGAAAAATCGACGTGAATCGAAGAAAAAAGACGAAGAAGACAAAAAAAAAGATAGCAAACCATCAACAAAAGAGAGATTCCGTTTTTTTTATTTTTTTATTTTTTAACATCTTTTCCTTTTTGATTACTTTTCATCCCCTCTGGCCCTTTCTCTCGTCTTTTATCGCCGTCCTTTCTTCTATCGCTCTCCTTTTTTTTCGATCCGTTCTATGGAAATTTCTGGGCGGTTAGCCGCCCTAGCCGCCGCCGTCGGCGTGAGTGACAACCCGGCGTGGCGTCCATGTTCCGTGGACCATGGAAGAGGGGAAATAGAGCATTGTCTCACACACGGCGAGGCGAGCGCCGTCCCGGGGAACTTATCTTAATTGAATATCTGCCTTGTTTTTTTGTCGCCTTATAATGAGAGTGACACGGTAGGCACAGGGTCTATGCCACCTCCAGCAGATAACACAGAATACAATTCACCGCGCAATCGGCAATCCTCTGTAGGGTAGTATATATTGTAAGGCGCTACCATATACATATACAGTACCCGCTAACGGAGAGAAAGTTTAGCATGATAGTATAGGCGGAGAAAGCGCCGGCCGAATGGGCTTTTTTTGTAGGGTGGTGCTATGCTGGTAGATATATCCACCTATTAGGACAGTGACCCTTGGGCACGGGCTTTAAAAAGATTGGACAATCTGTCTTAATCTCTCGACCTATCAGCACAAGGGATCGTTTATTTTATTTTGGCCCAATGTTAGGGACATTTGTCCTCATTTGTTATTCATGCCTTAGCTTTCATACCTTTTCAAACACATAGCTCACGTTCTCTAAGAAGGTAAATGCCCTGTTGAGTTTATCTTTTGTTTGAATGTTCGGATCTTCCTTTCTCATCTCACCTTCATCTTCTTCCTTGTGTACTTTGAGAAAATATGTGATGATTATTATTTTGCGTGTGTGTGCGTGTGTGTGTGTGTGTGTGTGTGTGTGTGTGTGTGGGTGGTGGTAGGGGCGGGTGGGGGTGATTTATCTCTCTTAGTCCCACACCTCAATGACACTTCAGGACCAAAGGCGTTTTTCTTTTTTTATGTCAGGTTTTAGTTTTGTTTTTCCCCCCCGCTTGCTGCTTCATTCGTGAGCCTGTAAAAACATCCAAGCTAAAATGGATATGAGATGAGCTCCTTCCTCTCACCTTGGTGTTGCCGATAATGTCGTCTTTCGGAGGAAATTAAAGTTGTTTTTTCACGAGAGACGCGGCGATACGAGAAAAATGGCGCCGGCGCCGGTGTGATTTTAAAACCAATACGATATGTGTTCTGCCACGGTGTTAACAACAAAAACACACACAAACACCCACACACACACAAGCACAGAGTGCGCTCCATATCATACAGCAGCATCGCAAAAACCAAGACGGGGGGGAAAAAGTTTTCTTATGAAATATGATTCCTCCCAAAGGTATGCCTCGCGACCAGACTGGCTCGCTGCGTATCGGA
This sequence comes from Merluccius polli, assembly GCA_030340625.1. Taxonomy (NCBI): domain Eukaryota; kingdom Metazoa; phylum Chordata; class Actinopteri; order Gadiformes; family Merlucciidae; genus Merluccius; species Merluccius polli. The sequence goes on along the minus strand of JAOPHQ010003146.1, from coordinate 125,305 downwards.
GCGGGTGAGGAGGGGAGGGGTTGCACTGAAAATATTGATGTAAAGAAAGAGGGTCCAAAACAAGGGTCTGTTTATAATGAGGGTGGTCTTTAGGGGAATACTAAGCATGGCGATGACGGACAGGCTGACAGGCTGGCATGGACCCTGCCACTCAGGAGACCCGAGGAGAGTCCTGGGCCCGCTCTGTCGCTGTCAGTAACCCCCACCCTGCTCCTGTCTGTATGTCTGTCTCTACACACACACACAAACATCACTCAACCGCACACACACACACACACACACACACACACACACACACATCCACCCAATCAACCCCCCCACACACACACACACACACACACACACACATCCACCCAACTAACCCCCATACACACACACGCACACACACACACACATGCGTGCATGTATGCACACACACACAGACACCACCCACACACACACGCACACACACACACACACACACAAACAATATGCATTCACAAACACCTCTCTGCCACACACCTAAACAAACACTCGGTCGATAGGCCATGCTGTTTTCGCGTGCTGACCACAACCTGCTTCCACATTGCCCCCCCCCCTCCCTCCCCCCCTCGCTCCCCCCATGTATTCATTGTTAAACGGGTGTAAACAAGCAATAGTTGGTGCCTGATGCTGATTAATAACCTCTCCCAGGTTTCCTCCAAACTTCATCCCAGATTAATTAAAAATAATCTGTGCTGGAAGAGCAACCAATTGAATGCTGCGCGGCTAGCTAGCCCCGAGCTAATTACTTTCCCCTCTCTAAGTTTAAACCACTTAAGGGCTTGTTTTCTCTTCAGCACCCTCCACCCGCCGCGTGCCTCCTCGTCTTCCTCTTCGACGCGAGAAAACCGGGAACGAGAGGAAGATAAATGCGTTATGCGCACTCACATGATTTCTCGCTAACGAGATTGCTAATTAACACTAGGCGGCGCGAGAGAAGGTGAGAAGCCTAAACTGGGAATAGATGTGCTAAATCTCGCAGGTTTCTGTATCTCTCTGGCGTCAAAAAACAGTGGCGTCTTGTACGCACGACTAGCTCCTGAGTGTACCCCGGTTTGTTTACATCCTGCTCTGTAAAAGGGTGCTATGGGAAACTTAAACGCTGTAACTGTGGGTGGAGGAGCATTCCTCCACGTCAGAATCATAACACGCATTCATCTCCAGAACAAAGGGGCGACCTCTATTTCTTTGCAGGAGACTCCATGTGTGTGTGTGTGTGTGTGTGTGTGTGTGTGCATGTGTCTGTCCATGTGCGTATGTGTGCGTGTGTATCAGTGTGCGTCTGTCCATGTGCGTATGTGTGTGTGTGTGTGTGTGTGTGTGTGCATGTGTGTCTGTCCATGTGCGTATATGTGTGTGTATCAGTGTGCGTCTGTCCATGTGCGTATGTGTGTGTGTGTGTGTTTGGGGGGGGGGGGGGTGAGTGTCTTACCGGGGTAGAAAGGGAGCTGGTCTCCTCCTGTATCTCTGACGGTGGACTAATATGATGGAGGGGAGCCAGGCGGAGTGAGGCACGGCTATATTTAGTCCACTTTGGTTCCGGTGAGCGTGGCTCCTTCATTCGCTACAGCCCCTTAGACCGTTTAGCTCAGTGGAGCCTCCGGAGGTACGAGGGATCACTGTTAAAGGGAAGCATCATTACACCTCTGGGCCGCGCATCTCAATGAGAATCACACTCGCTACTCTTGTTCACCCGAAACAAAGTGACGGACGAATCAAACCCCTCAATCACGTCTCCTTCGCGCTCCTCTGTACGCCGCGAGGGTTGCGTCGGGGTGGATTGGACAAGCCGTCCGTTGTTAACACTCGTATTTCAAATGGGGATGTGATGTTTAACCACAGAGCCCATACAGCGTAGGCTGCGATATGAGTGCAATGCATGTGTACATGTACACGTACATGTCTGCGTCTCAACGTGTGGGTTAGTGTTAAGCCCTTTGTTGCGTGTCTCGCCTGCACACCCTTTGCTAAGGTCATCAGTGGAATTGGAAAGTGCATTTTGCAGAGCCAACCAGATGCAGGATACAGATACAGGCCTGCGCTTATCTAATCTGGTATCTGCTCCAACCAAGTACAAAGACAGTCCTCGCAATCAGATGAGCAAGCGGAAGCTTTATTTTTTTTTTCTGCCTCGTCAAGAACTCGATGCGTCTGAGGCCTACTGCTTACTGATGTCACTACCAGTGTGGAAGGTACGGCAACACAGAGGGTGTTGACGCACATGGCTCTTACACACACACGCACTCACACACACATATACGCACACAAACAAACACACACACACACACACACACAGACACGCATGCACACACACACACACACATACATGTATACACACATACGCACACACATATACACACACATGCACACGCACACATGCATACACACACACACACACACACACACACACACACACACACACACACACACACACACACACACACACACACACACACACACACATACATGCAACTGACTTCTTAAGATGAATTGCTTCTTAGTGGTCCTGGGATTGTAAATGAAGGCATTAACCAGTAGATCTCTTGTTTAAATGTGGAATAGAGCTGGTGAACTCTCTTATCTATCTATATATATATATATATATATATATATATATATATATATATATATATATATATATATATATATATATATATGTGTATATGTGTATATGTATATATACATACAGACCAGAATCCGCTAGAACCAGTCTTTATCACTGATCAGCCACATCCCTGGTCCATCTCTTATCTCTCCCGCCTCTCTTGTCCTCTCTTCCACTTCTATTCATGTGTTCCTTCTCCTCTCCTCTGTACTCCTCTCCATTCTTCTCATCTCTTCTCTCCTTCTTCGTCTTCCCTCTCCTCTCACCACACCCCATCGCTCTGCCGCTCTGCTCCTTTGATTTTACCCCTGTTAAGCAAATGAGTGCTCCAGAAATTGACTGCAATTTCCCCCGGTTGCCGAGGCCCCTGAGTGATTGTGTGCAAGGCTGGAGCCGGAGCCCAGCCCGGGCCCAGCCACTCTGTGGGCTGAATAATGATGGCAGTACATTGACTGAGGTCTTGAATTAAGGGTACTTATCTTAATTGAACATCTGAAATAATGTTTTATTTACAACAAAGGGAAGGTGCTGGAGAAATGAAATGGTCTGCTCAGTGCTGACTCTCTTACTTCATCTGTCTCTCTCTCTCTCTCTCTCTCTTTCTCTTGCTCTCTCTCTCTTGCTCTCTCTCTCTCTCTCTTGCTCTCTCTCTCTCTCTCTGGCTCTCTCTCTTGCTCTCTCTCTCTCTCTCTCTGGCTCTCTCTCTTGCTCTCTCTCTCTCTCTCTCTCTCTCTCTCTCTCTCTCTTGCTCTCTCTCTCTCTCTCTCTCTCTACTGCGATGTGGTTGGGTGAGCCTGCTGCAGTATACATTACCGATGGATGAGCTTCTTATGAGTTCGATCGTGCGCACACACTGGCAGGGTGTCAAGGTCATTACAACATTATCAATGTGGTTGAATTAAAAGGTCGTCATTTCACAACGCTCGTTTTCTCCTCATTCGGGGGGGGGAGAGAGGGATGCAGCATTGGTTGTCCCGTAATATTTGTGGAATGTGTTGCAGAAGTGTCAAATATACAGTGAGATATTTCCTTAATGTCACACATTTTGCTTTTTTTAAATTAGTTTTGAAGCTTTTTTTAATCTTATATTTGTCTTTTTAGCGTATCACTTTTTTGTCACTTATCATAGACATTTTAAACAGCATCTAGGGATTTCTTGACTAATGTGCTGATAAATTATACATTCTACACAAACACACACACACACAAACACACACAAACAGACCAATATTTACAAAGTTTGCGCTAAACATTTGACATTTTGGTACACTTTCCATTGAAATGAGTCAATCTAATTTGGTTAGATCGTAAAGATGAATATAATCAGTGCATTGATTGTCCAACCTATGCTTAGGTGTTACAGTAGTGATTGGGAAGGTTTCATCGTGGGGAATAGTACATTTGTGCATTGTGTGTATCTCTTGTATGTCAGACAAAAAGAGTGCCTTTGAACCTTGATTATAAAGATGCTTTGTTTTTTTCCCCCACTGCACTAATCAGTTGTATTGTTAAAACGATCGCACTGATTCGCTCCGCATCACGGTAATTATACTAATTTCAGCCAACCAAATGTCACGTCCAGCCCCACTCGGACACACCCTCTCTGCTCTCCCGGAGGCAGCATGGCCGCTCTGATTGAGATGGCTGATAATTGACTGAGCACCGGTGGACCTTCTCATGATCACTGCGGTGATTACATGAAATTACCAGTTGTGGCGATGCATTGCTGAAGATGGCGTTTAGCCGGCAGGAGTGAAAGAGAAGCAGGCGAGGAGAGAATTGATTGAGATTTTTTCGCCAATTATGGACCCGATTCTTTGTGTGAAACACAGAACATATTGGATTTTCCTGTTCCCTATTTTTTGCCCCCGTGTTTAGTGGTCCAATTGAACAGGTGTATCGACGGCTTATCTCACGCAAATGTATGGCGACCTATTGTATGAAATGAAACAGTGGCTCCTCTTTTTGTCGACTTTGTCAACTTTAGTTTGTACTTTGTGACGTTCTGTATGATTGATTAGGGTGTGATTGTGTGTGTGATTGTGTGTGTCTGTGTGTGTGTGTTTCTCTGTCCACCACACAAGTGGAGTTTGGGCTATCATTACAAAGTTTTGCCTGGTAATATCATATGTTTCCTCATGATATACTAGTGAACACATGACTTCCAAAACAAAAGGAACATCATTTTTGCAGTGCCCTCTGTACACAGTGTGATATTTTATTGTGTACAAGTGTCTACACACTCACATGTGCGTGTGTGTGTGTCTGTGTGTGCCTGCCTGGTCTCCAGTCATGTGTGCCATCTGCTACCTCTGCAGGTGGCGCCACCCAGGTCTGATGTTGTTGATGCATCATCACACCCTGCTCCATCACCTGTCCCATGCTATTACCACACTGCACATTGACTAATGAACCCACTGAACACACTGCCAGCGCGAGCCTGCGTGTGTGTGCTTTAGTGTGTGTGTGTGTGTGTGTGTGTGTGTGTGTGTGTGTGTGTGTGCGCGTTTATGCATGTTCGCGTGTTGTGGGTGAGAGAGAGAGAGAGACAGACAGATAGACAGAGAGACAGACAATATATTCACATTTTCCCGGTTACTTATTATGTTCCTTTAGCCAGTTAATGCTAGTACGTGCAATGTTTGCAAATCATTTTATCATGTGTGCTGCCGGAAAGTCACGACCTCTAAACATTATCTTTCCTACTAAGTTGTGCCTTTTCACTGCACTGATCCATTTCTTACTTCATCCTTTGTCCACATTGAAATCAAATAGAGCAATTAAAATCGTTGCTCGCCGATGTTCCCTTTTATCATCAGAAGTGTGTGGGGGCTAAGAGTCCACAGGGACCCATCATATATAATGGATGGCTTTCCTGTCACTGCCACTTAGCCTTGGGAGCCGGAGTTCAACATCTGACTGGAAGATCAATGTAGGGCAGTGTCTGTGTGCTGTCAGTCATGGTGACGGCCCTGCAAAGCCTAGTACCCCCCCCGGTACCCCCTGACGCCCACGCACTGCCTGCATGACCAGTGCACTTTCAGGGGGGTCGCTAGGGGGCTGCTAAGGGGGAGAGAAGTCGAACCAACCAAGGTTTGACCTCCAACCTAGACCTCCCCTTGTCCCTGACCAATCTGCCCCTGCTCTCCCCTCTGAATCATATTCTGCTCCATGCCAACCCTCCCATATTCCCCCTGTACCACACTTTTCTATTTTTTTTTCTAATTCTTCACCTCTCCTCTCCTCTCCCCTCCTCTGCTCTGCTCTCCTCTCCTGTCTTCTCCTATCCCCTCCCCTCCTTTCCTTATGCCTGTCCTTTACGCTTGCCTGCTGTGTGACTGTCCGGTTCAAGAGATTATCCCATAACACACAAGAAAAAAAAACTTGTTCAAGGGCACCTTGTTGGTGGTTGGTTGGCTGGGAGATGAGGGAGTTAATCAGCCTTATTCAGCATTTAAAGCAGGGATGTGGTGGTTGGAGCTGTGTCCACGTGTGAAGGCATTTTCATTATAATACATCTTTAAAAGTAGTGGCTTCAATACGATTTAAATTCCAACCTCCGGGCGTAGAAACCACACACAGTGTGGTTTCAGTGGTGCTCCACACCAAGTTGTTAGTAGCAAACTACTTCCTCTAATTTACCTACCTCCCATCAATTCTTTGTTGAAGTCATAGGGAGAGAGAGAGTGTGTGTGTGTGTGTGTGTGTTCTGGGGGAGACTTTCACTGCTTTTAATGCATCTTTATGTTCACTTGGCTTTTTTATCTCTTTTTTTTTTCGACCACTCTTGGCCAACTTTATAATCTGTGAGACGTTTTATTTTATATAGCATCTAGAGTGCCAGATTACCAGCTAAAAGGCTCTGTGGTTGAGTCACAGTACGCCTACTAATAACATCCACAAGGAACATGTAATTAAGTGGCCCTGGTTCCAAGCAAAACACATTTCGTTTAATGAAAATAATAATAATACTCTAATAAATTAAATGTATCTAAATCTAAATTAAAAAATGATGGTGTACAATTAAGTGCGTGTATTTGTAGGATCAGTGGTGTACAACGTGATGAATACGCAGGTTTAGTGTGATACAGTTCACCTGATGAAGCCTGCAGAGCAAGGCTGCCCAGGTGTACCTCGCCTCTTGGCTCCGCCCACTGGTCTCCACGGCAAACGGTAACAAAAAGCATATGCTATCTGGTAGACAGGGAGAGGGATGTAGGGTACCCCACCTCTACCCGCTCCCTAACATGCATGGTTGGCGGCCAAAAATGTGGCCTGTGAAGCCCTTTGATTAATGGCGGTACAGATAAACCAACTCATACTGACCTATTCCTACTTACTGCAATTTACATCTGATAAGAACGTCTGCCAATTGACTAATAGCTTGCCATTGCATACCATTATTATGCTGTATATTCGTATATTCGAGGTGATTAATACGATGAAGTCTGAAGAGCCACAGTCAAACTTTTTTGAGCTCATCCTCAACAATACTCAGAGAACGCATCTGACAGTGTGCACACACATGATAGACAGATAGTTAGAGAGAGAGAGAGATCGACAGAGAGAGAGAGCGAGAGAGAGAGGGAGATAGAGAGAGCAGGAGAGAGAGACAGACAAAGACAGAAAGATCAATGGCTAGCTGGGTTTCCAGGCAAAACGTCGGCATAGCAACCACCAAAGTGGTGCTACAGAGTAATTGACCATTTGGATCAGAGTCTTTGACAGGTCAGCGGGCACTCAGCAGCTCCATGTTGTATAATCGTCATTATGTATTCTTTGAGTCTAGCCAAACAGCACTTTGGACATGGAGTGCTGCAGACCCGTGGCACCTCTCGTCTTGCATGTTTGCGTCCCGCGCTGTTTGCTTTTAACGTCCGGTGATCTAATCACACCTGGCGCGGCGTCCGTGATTGACTGATTACAGTAAAACAGAAACAACACCAACAAAAACACCGCCGCCAAACTCGACGCGCAAAGAGCAGCGGCGGGGGCGCGGACGGCACCGGCGGTAATACTAATATCAGCGACAAGGCAGGAGCCACAAAGTCACAGGTAAAGGACAAACGGTGTTATTCTCCCTCCCCGCTGATTTATTTGTTTTCCGCTCCGTCCCTCCTCTCGCCAGGCCTCCAGCCGCTTTACATAATGTTGATTTCCACGCTCCCAATAGACTGCTATGATGAATCTCTCAGGGCTTTTATGTGCCTTTGATGGATGGCGTACAGCAGTCATAGAGAGAGAGAGAGAGAGAGAGAGAGAGAGATCGGTGTGTCGCTTTATTCTTATTTTCCTCCTCTTCGTCCTCCTCCGGGTTGATTTGGCTCCTATATGCGTCTCCACTGTGTACTCCGGACCCTGACCCCCCCCCCCCCCCCCCCGCCCCCCCAGTCCAACCCGCCGCTATAGCTTGCTACAGGCTGCCTGCCGACGGGACAGCTGCTGTGGCACACTGCTGCGTTTACCTGCTCTCTTCCCTCCAATGCCTTCAGCACTCCCCAAACCCTACACACACACACACACACACACACACACACACCCTGCACCACTGCCTCCACATCATCACTGCACCCCTCCCCCCACCCCCGCCCTCATAATGTTAATTACCTTATCGAGCAGAGAAATCTGCCAATGGTTCATGTAGGATGTGCAGTTCGCCGAGGGAAGGGATGGAGGACTGGTGGCAGAGAGGAGGATGGGAGGGGGGTGTTGCTGATGGGGGTGGGTGCGGGGTGAGGGTGGGATGTGAGGGGGGAGGGGTGGTCTAAGAGGAAGAAGGATATAATTATTACTGATACATATCGATCCCCATGCTATCTCTGTGCCCCCCTCCTTTCCTATTGAGTTACAGGGTCTGCAGTGGCTAAGTAATTTGTAATGGGCATTCACCACTGTGGCATCGCAGAAATCCTATTTTGTGATGGCTTGCTAATGTGATCAGGAGCATTTTAAGCTGTTTTTTTTTTTTGGCCCTCTGAAATTACATCTGCTCCTCGGAGGGCTTCTCTCTCCATCTCTCTCTCTCTCTCTCTCTCTCTCTCTCTCTCTCTCTCTCTCTCTCTCTCTCTCTCTCTCTCCCTCTGCCTATCTCTCTCCATTTCCTTCTCTCTCCATCTCTCTCTCTGTCTCTCTCTCTGTCTCTCTTTCTCTCTCTCTCTCTTTCATCCAGTAATCTGATTAGAGGGGTAAACTGCTCTTGCCAGTTGGGCTCTCTCTCTCTCTCTCTCTCTCTCTCTCACACACACACACACACACAACCTTGAAATGGCTGCCTTGTTCCAAATGTTCCCTTTGCAATCTTTTCTCTCTTTTACTAGCCTCACTCTGTCTTTCTCTCTCTCTCTCTCTCTCTCTCTCTCACAATCATTGAGTCATCGTGTGAAGCCCAAATAAGCAGTTCACTCATCTTCCCAATCCGGCACCCGGCCTCCCTAGCTGCCCGGTTTGTCAGGACGCTAAACTACCCCCCTCACGTAACTCGACGTAGCCGTGTGAATCCTGTGTGCACGCGATGGGCGTAGTACATCACTCTCCGCGGCGCCTTGGAGGTGTTAGTAATCCTAATAAGTCTTGTGTATCGAAAAGCCGTAGAGCCACAGCCCCCAGGATCTTCCTCGGAGGGGCTGGGTCAGAGCGGGCCTTAATAGATGCAGAGACATGAAAGGGGCCTGTCAGGCCGGATCGGCAGGCAGAGCAGGCCTGAGAGCACAGCTCCACTTAGGGAACACGTCCTGCCTTCCCCCCATGCTCTCTCTCTGCCAGCCTGTCTCCCGGCCCAGCCGGCCCGGCCCCAGTGCCAGAGCCCTGTCAGAATAATGTGCCGTCGTCAGGAAACATATTTATTTCCTCTCTGCCTGCCTGCCTGACGATCCCCACGGAGCTGTTTAGTGTGAAGGCAGACATTTTTTACAAAACGGATGCAGAGGGAGGGAGATAGAGAGAGGGAGAGAGGGAGAGAGAGAGAGAGAGAGAGAGAGAGAGAGAGAGAGAGAGAGAGAGAGAGAGAGAGAGAGAGAGAGAGAGAGAGAGAGAGGGAGAGAGAGGGAGATAACTTTTGGTGTGCCTGTTTATCTCTGCACCATTTAAGACAAACATCTGACAATCAGGGCATCTTTTGCAAGAGATGCTGTGCAATATTAAAGCACATTTGGTGTTATTGCGAAAGTCAGACATGAGAAACTAAGCGTACATATTGTTCCTGTGCATGTGTTTGTTTGGTTATGTCTGTGAGAGTGGGGGTGCTGATCCCGGGTCTTGACTTACTATTGTCTTTGAGGTTTGAGAGAGAGAGAGCATATGTGAAGCACATTGTGTAAGTGTGTCTGTATGTGCTTGTGTATGAGTGTGTGTGTGTGTGTGTGTGTGTGTTGGCAGCTGTGACGATGTGTGTGCATGCATCGGTGTGCGTGTGTATTTGTGTGGGTGTTTGTGTGTGTGTGTGTGTGTGTGTGTTTTGCTGAACCAGCAGCCTCTGCTCAGCTCCCCTATGCTCACCCCTCCCCGCCCCCCCTCCCGCCCTCGTGCTCTTTATGGCAGAGCACGCAGGTCACCTTCTCACCGGCTGAATTTAATACTCAGTAGGCAGGCAAAAACAAAAGGGTACGAGTGGAAAAGTGAGGGGTGGAATTTTTACCTCTTTTTTACAGTCACACAATTGCGCAGCAGAACATATGAGCAGTGTGTGTGTCCGTGTAGAATAGAGGGCAAACACACACACACACCGACATGTATATACACACTGAGATACACACACATGCACACACGCACGCATGTACACACACACACACACACACACACACACTACACACATGCTAACACAAAGACATGCATGTGCACACAGACACAGACATACATGCACTCACACATACATGTATATGCACACAGTCACACGCTACTCCTAAAACACACAGTACACAAACACACACACACACATACATACATATACACACACACACACACACACACACAGACCGACATGTATATGCACACCTAAATACACACACATACCTACACACACGCACACACACACACACACACACACACACACACACACACACACGGTAACACAAAGACATGCATGTGCACACAGACACAGACATACATGCACTCACACATACATGTCTATGCACACAGTCACACGCTACTCCTAAAACACACAGTACACAAACACACACACACACACACACACACATACATACGTACGCACACACACACACACACACACACACACACAGACCGACATGTATATGCACACCTAAATACACACACATGCACACACACACACACACACACACACACACACACTAACACACATACATGTCTATGCACACAGTCACACGCTACTCCTAAAACACACAGTACACAAACACACACACACACACACACACACACATACATACGTACGCACACACACACACACACACACACACACAGACCGACATGTATATGCACACCTAAATACACACACATGCACACACACACACACACACACACTAACACAAAGACATGTATATGCACACAGTCACATGCTACTCCTAAAACATACAGTACACACACACACACACACACACACACACACCACACACACACACACATACACACACACACCACACACACACACACACACAACACACACACACACCACACATACACACACACACACACACTTCACTATGCCACCCTACACTACACTACATTACACTACACTATACTACACTACAATACACGAGCCACTCCAGTGCAGTGAGCATCCTAGGGTAGCGGCCGTTGATAAGCAGCCAGGTCACCTTTCTCCAGCTGTGAGCGTGTTCATTTAGATGAGGGTGATAAAGCAGGGAACACACTGGGGCTGTGGGCTCTCAGCAGAGAGCCGTGTGGCTTGTACCACACACGGGACACGCACCATCCGCTCCTTCACCGCACTGTACTAGCGGCAGGAGAACCACCACCGGCCCATGTCCTCTAAAAATACTACCCCGCTACTACTGGAGCTGTCACACAGCAATTCCAAGTCATTTTAAGCTCATTTTTTTTTGATTGGCGGTGTGATTATAATTTAAGTTTTCCTCTCTAAACATTTCCGATCCTATTCATATTTTAACGTACATTGTATGTGTCAATGTGATTTACAAGAAGGGATATTCAGCTAAATGAAATATGTCTGTAAAGAAAAATGAGGTTGTGTAAAAATATGCCAACTGTAGAGGCAGAGGAGATGACCTTTATGTTGCAAAATCACGAGGATATAAACTAATGATTCAGTCCTTCAGCTCGCTCGTTTTATTCAAATCCAAACAAAACGTAGTGGGCTCACAATGTCTTCCAGGGAAATCTCAAAGGTTATCTCGCTGTTATCTTAGTATTAGCACATTTAACAAGGCTCTGCTTTTGCACAACGTTACAGAGTTGTTGAGCTACATTCTTACATACTACTCTTAATACACCCGTGGTTATGAATGGTAAGAGTTGTAATTCTGCAACTTCGACATAAAAGGTATACAAACAATGACTTTGTTCATTCATTCATTCATTCATTCATTCATTTGAATTAACTCATAAGAGAAGATATGTCAGATCACCTCATGGTCACGTTGTACACAAAGCCTCATAAATAGTAAAACTAATCTAATCTGGCATTTGTAAAACGAGTATTGATCGTTGTTTAATGGTAGAACCCCTTGGGAATGGATGCTTATTGTTTGTTTATTCTTAAATGCGTGCGTGCGTGTGTGTGTGTGTGTGTGTGTGTGAAGGCACCCTATATGTGGCCTGTGTGAGTGTGTGTGTGCAGGCACTGATATTTGAGGTATGGCAGTAGTTCTCAGTGGATGGGAGCAGAAGGTCTTGGTCTTGGACAGATGTAAGGATAGGTATACATACACAAGAGGAGCATAGGAGCAGATGCCCATGTATACAGCAGGCACACATGGGTAAAGCAACACACAGGCAGCTGAGACGCACGGGACGCCATGTGGGCACATTCACCTTACCTGCGGAGACAGATGCCGAGACCTACAGAATGGCACTTGTGTCATGAAAAAATATTAGACAGATTTTCTTTTGGTACTTTTTGTTTTGTGTATGATTTGGTATTTACACATGTATGATTATTGTTCATCTTTTGGGAAATAACATTTTGTCTCGAGTAGGCTGGCTAGAGGCTGAGTGTGTGTGTGTGTGTGTTTAGTGGGCGCAACTCTAGTCTTCGGTAAGTTGGCAGAATGCCTCCTGTTCAATCTCAGCTCTGTCAAACTCACTTACCTTCCACTTCTAACAACAGATGCCCAACTACCTCGACCTGCACCGTAGCTTGTTTTTGGTGCCCTTAGGTCTCTCTCTCTCTCTCTGTCTCTCTCTGTCTCTCTCTCTCTGTCTCTCTCTCTGTCTCTCTCTCTTTCTCTGTCTCTCTGTCTCTCTATGTCTCTCTCTGTCTCTCTCTGTCTCTCTCTCTCTCACACTCTCTTACACTCTCTCTCTCTCTCTCTCTCTCTCTGATGCACGCACGCACACACACACGCACACACACACGCACGCACACACACACATGCACACACACACACACACACACACATACACACAGTGTGTGGGCGGAGGAGCGAGCCTCCTTCCAGTGGAGGAGTCAGAGGTGTAGGGCAGGCGGAGTAAACCACGGGGGATCAGTTGACACAGGCGTTGGTCAGACCTAGAGAGGCACAGCCTGGGGTCCGCGGTGCAGGTGCTTGTGCGCGTGCGGTGCGTGCGTGCCGCTCACAGGCTGCCTCACCGACATCTGTAAAGAAACTCCAGACATCAATAGCTCCCCCTGTGGCAACCTAAAGGATATAAGTGTTTAAAGCTCAGTGGGGACCGCGCGGCGGGAGGCAGCGGCACTGCATCGGTCTCCTGTCTGTTGCATCATATACATATCCGCTGTGCTGCCTGTTCTGTATGTGGACCGAGTCTCTGCTGAGCCCTCCGATTGGCTGACTGCCTCAGAAAAGAGTTCTGGTCCTTGATTCTGATTGGCTCAAAGCCATTGTAAAATACTCTCAAACACAGGTGTACACAAACGCACACCTGTGAACCCATAACAATACATTTTTAGTACCTATACGCCTGTATGCTAAAGCCAGTATGCTAGCCTGTGTTGCTCGGCAACCATTTTGCCGTCTTGAGGAACTATATTGTTTGGCGATTTATTGACAAAAAAATGATTTTTTTGTCAATAAATGGTCGCATTTTGTGTTGCTTTTGTGAACTCTTAGTCTACAGTTGCCAATTGAGTAACCGTTTTATAACAGCAATAAGCCACTTAAGGCCGCGGTTGACGCTTCTTGTCGTGCCTCACAACATGGTTGGCGTTTCGCGTCGTGCCTAACAAAGCCCCCTAGGTGGCTAACCACGGCCTCTCGTGGCTTATTGCATAAATAGACACCAATGATAACAGATTGCATATTAGTCGCATCTGGGTCTTCATTCTGTGTCTGTGTTGTTCGCAGAGTAGTAGATTGATGATACCTGCTGATGATTTGCCTGAAGGTTATTTAACTAACGCTCTGTACTATTTTGTTATTTGAATGTCAGTTCGACCCTCGCATAGATTAAAACGACTCCATGTTTTATGGCTAACCTTACTGCAAATGTGAATGTATTGATATATCTCCTTCTTTATTCTCCAAACCCTGCCTTACTCCACTTTTTTCAATGCCAAGGCCTTTATTTCACGCTGGGAAAATGTAGTCTTCTTAAAAAGTATTTTCTGAAAAGGTGTGTGTGTGTGTGTGTGTGTGTGTGCATGCATGGCTTTGCGTCCACATCATACAGTGGTGGCTACGGTTTTTGTTTGAGCCCATAAGAAAGTTATCAGCGGATTAGGAAAAAATTAAATGCATAAATGAATAAAATTATTGCCACGGAAACTAAATTGAAGTTTTCAGCCCCATATCTACCGTTGCCTCCTATTTTAGAGCGAAGGGAATCCAAAATGATTGTGTGTCTGGGCGTAAAGATGGTGTGTGTCGGTTTGTGTGCGTGCGTGTGTACGTGCACACGTTTCCGTCTATCTGGAATTGGATGTGCGGATGAGGCTACAGAGTTGACTAAATATAGATTGCCGTCATTTACTTTCAAACAACTCATTTTCTGTGTGTTGACATGTCCATTAACCCAGGCCAGAAAAATCATTAATTTTTGTACCAATGAAGACATTAGTCATTGAATGACTCTCTACCGCTGTCTGCGTCTGCCTCAGTGCGTCGGCATGGATACCCCCCCCCTAAATTATCAAAACTTGGTATGCTTCACCGAGAAACTTGCTTAGAATAATATATATATATATATATGTATGGGATAATGTACAGCAAGCTGGTCATTACTGTGAAAAAACCCCGACAGGGTGATGCAGGACCCCGACTCGAATGGCTACTTACTAAAGAAATCAATAATTTGACACAAAATAATAACAAAAGCAGGTTATTGATTAAAAAATGATTTTATTGCTTCCGTTTAATAAAGCGGTTGGAAAGAGCGTCCATAGCAACAGTCTCTTACTCATAGCAGCGGTCTGCTATTCAAAAATAACAGATGCTGAATGCTGTAATTGACCAATCACAATCTAGTATTCAACAATGCAGTGTATATGTTAGCCGGTTGTGATAACCCTTATCGTATTTCGCATATATATATATATATATATATATATATATATATATATATAAATACGATAAAAATACGATAAGGGTTATCACAACCGGCTCACCTTTACAGGTACTTGCCCCTGCACCATCTATGAGCCACTGGCATTGCTGTCTCTTTCATTCCCTCCCTCAAGGCACCTCCCTCCAAACTGGGATTGAGTTGAGTGGCTTCTGCAGGTTTTCAAATGGACACCCCCCTTCATCGATGTTTTGTCAATTTAAGCCCATGACATCTCGGGGAGGCTCGATGGTAGTACCAGCATCCTGGTATTACCCCCGCTGATATATAGTTTGTGAAGCCCTGGCGGAAGGGACAAAGATGAAGTTCCTCTAACGGCCTATAGGTGGTTCAAGGTGGTTGGATGCAGAAAGACCCGCAACCACTCTAAGTCAACGGGAGAAATGTGAAATAATTCTCATAATACAAACCCAATCATTTTTGTCTCTTTGCTTAGGATCTCAGTGGCTAGTTCATCCCCATGTTAGGTATTTTGAGAGGTCCTGTGTGACAGCTTTATTTCCTGTTTACTTCATTTCATTAAAACGTTATTCAGGCTTGAATATTATTGGCCATAGACTACTGTAAGGCGGCCATTCAATTCCTGCCCTCAATGTGCCAAATATGGATCATTTCCGCTGATGGTTGCAAAAATCTCAAACAATGGCGCCATCCGTAGAAATATACACTCTGAAAACGGTCGTGTGTTAACCGATGAGTGACATCAGGGACAATGATGCGTACATGTGCCTACATATGCCTGTGCATTAGCTTAGACACACATTCATTCCATAACACATACACACGCGCACACATACACGCGCGTGCGTATAAACAGTGGGACCTGTTCTTCAGCCAGGCTTATCCTGAACTTCATTGTGTCACACAATGCTGGGTAATTAGGTGTCCTCTGCCTGCCTCTCTCACTAACGCTGGAGAAATAGACCTGCCACTATTGGGGCACCAGAAGATTCAACAAATGCTAAGCAGTAATGGCTTGCTTTGTATCCTTGTAATGCGTGACGTTGACAGTGGAGACACTTAAAAAGAAGACGCTGTCGTTTTTTTTTTTTCCTTCACACATTCAACTCTTCTCATTCTCATCTCATTTATTTGATTTCTCGCTCGCTCCGCGCGCGGCGAGAAGCGGCTCGGCGGATTGTGGAAATTCTGTCTTAGGAGTGTGTTGGGGGTAGGTAGGGTTTTGTGCAGGTGGTATTGTTGCCTATTGGAGACCGCTGTAAAAGGGAATTTGTAGTACTTGGATACAATACTTCCTGTATTATGCTTAGAGTTTTTACAGTACGCAGAGATGCGCAATCTTACATAATGTGAAAATGTAATCACTTTTTACGTCACAGACAACCATACAACTCTACAAATAAGCATACAAATGTGTATTTGGATATGTACTGTAACATGCACTTATCAATTAGGTTGACCTTGGCTACTATGAGGTCAGAGTGGTCCGTGTATCATCTGGTCATTCAATTATTCCATTCAATCTTCAATCTGGCAAATAAAAAATGAATGTCGAGTCAATATTTAGTTTTTTTTTCTGTATGCACCACCAATTAAAAACTGATGTTTGTTTTCTTGTTTTCAGCTCAAATGGAAAATCTTATAAACTAGGAAACCAAAAAGTGTAACTTACATTTTTCTTTTTTTAAATGTATTTATTTGCCCATTTCCCATGGTGTCTAAGTGCTGCGTGCACATGGGAGAAGTTCGCCTTTCTGCCAGAAAGCCCAGGAAGTCAGGTGCCGTAGTATAAAGAGCGACAAATTACACATAGGGAGGAGGTCATGGTGGGTGAGTAGTTGTGCTGCCTAAACATATCCAAGTAGTTGCGTTGCCTAAACCTTACCAAGTAATTGCGTTGCCTTAACCTCACCAAACTGCGACTAACAACGAAAAAACTAAGTCAACTCAGTCTAAAAGTAATATGGGATTCGGGACATGAATATGGGGTTCGTGAAACCAAGACCTTCTCCCTACATGTACTCTGTACTCTTCATATTACTGCACCTGACTTCCTATGCTTACTGGCAGAAAGGCAAACTCCTCCCATGTGTCCGCAGAACAAACACAGCGTGGGAAAATAAAGAAAAACATAAATTAGATTATTATTATAAATAAATTGTTTACATTTCGAGCTGAAAACAGGAAAACAATCTGTGAAGCATTCGTTCTTTTCATATTCAATTGAAAATCCAAAATTGGAAATTAAAAAACGGGGCCACGGGCCAAACTTGATTTTTATATTTAATTTGTCTGATTTGTGTGACCCAGAAGCGGACCTCAGCAGCTGAATTGGTCTCCAGTTCTAACACTTATTTCAGAGCATCGCTGGACACCCATCTGCTGCAGCATTGTGGAAATCTCTGCATGCGCCTTGCCAGTTTCAAATAAATCTTTAATTAAATTAACGTATCAAGTTAAGTCAAGCTTTATTTATTGCACATTTCATATACAGGGCAACACAAAGTGCTTCATATAAAATGGTATGGTTCCAGTGTGGCCATGGACGGCCTATGCCAAATGACTCCAAGAAATACTGATTCATTGACTGACCAAATCAAATGTGTTTTTTGGTATCAGATTCATAAAAGAATAATAATAACTCATCGTTTTTTCATTTTCCTCAATTGAATATGAAAAGAACAAATGATACATGGATTGAAAACACCAGCTTCCAATTCTTGGTGCATAAAGAAAAACAAAATATTAACTTGTTTTTTCGTTTTTCATTTGCCAGATTGGATGGAATAATTGAATGATTGGATGATAGACGGACCCAGAGTCAGTCAAGGCCTTGATATATAGCCTCTTGGTGATGTCAGGGCCAAAGCTGCTGCTGCTGCCGCCAATTGCACTACCGCCAGTAGAATGGCGGTAGTGCAATTGAACGTCAGCTCGGGCCATGGGCCTGGTGGTGGCTGCTGATTGGCTGGCCGTGGGGCTGGCATTATGGATCCCATTCTACTGCATGATAGCGTGGGGGTCATACAGGGCTGTCATGCACCGCTGATGTATTTCCCTGGCTGTCAGCCCCTCAGAGAGACAGAGACATGAGGGAAGAGGAACGGTGGTGCTGCTGGTGGTGGTGGTGGTGGGTAAACCTCACCTTTACCTCTACGTCTCTCCTCCCTTCGCCGGCTTCCTCGCCCCCCCCTGCCCTCACCCCCACTCAAAACCGCCGCTCACTGTTGTATTTCTTATTCCAAGGTGACCCGCAGTCTTCGCCGTGTTTAATGTTTTGACAGGAAGTGAACCAGTGATCGCTTAAGTGGAGCTGCATTGAGAGAAGAAAAAAAGGAAGACAAAAAAAAAGAACTGAGACATTTAGTACAGGGGAAAAATTAGCAAAATTCTCAGAAAAAATATAAGAACTTTTCGAAAAATACAAAGAGCGTTTTTCTCCCACAATAAGCCGTGCGTTATATTCATGTAATTTAATCTGAAGACATACAGGCCAGTTTGCCCCAACCGCGCCCTCCGCCTGCTGAGGAATCAGAGCAGCCCTGTAGAAGATAATGGCTGTGAGTCACATCTTATATTTATACAACTCAATAAAGCGGGAGCAGGCAGGCAGATTACCCTGCCCTGAGTCAAGGAGATAATGATATCTGGCTGCTAGCTGGCCCAGAACACGCTCTGGGAGTGGGAGGTGGTGGTGGTTGGTTGGGTTGCCATGCACCAGGGCTGTTAGCTTGCAAGGCTCCTGCGGCCTTCCCTAAGCCCAGGACTGCTTGAGTCAGCCCTTTTTAGCTGTTTCAATGAAAGTCACCTTCACTTCCTCCTCCTCCTCCTCCCCCCTCCCCCTCCTCCTCCTCTCCCTCTCCATCCCCGCCAACACCCCCACCCCTACCACTCCATCCTCTTCACTCAAACCTTTTCAGCTCTCTCCATATTTTCGAGCCCTTTTGCTTCCTTTTTCCTTGGCTTGGCTCCACCAAGCTCAAGGTGGAGTGCACTCCCGACATTGTTGGAGTGTGTAACATGCATCGGTGCATGTTAGACAAGTGTTGCCCCAGTGTGGGTATGTGTGTGTGTGTGTGTGTGTGTGTGTGTGTGTGTGTGTGTGTGTGTGTGTGTGTGTGTGATGGCGTGTTCATCTGGGGCCAGATTCACTAAAGTATCTTAAGATAATTTTTAAAAAGGGTTCTTAAACATTTAGAAGAAATTCGACAAGGTTCCTAAGAATGTTCTTAACTGCAATTCCTCAAGAACTTCTTACATTTATTTCTTAAGAACTTTTTAAGTAGTCACACTTTTGGGCCATGTGTGTGGATAAGTGAAAATCAATCAAGTATTAAACAAATTATGCAGTTAGCATAGTGTTTAGTAGTCGCCCTAGACCTATGTCTTTTTCTATATTATAATAATAATATCATGCAAATGTTGAATCAGTGAGTAGCAACACCTTACAATGAGATGAAAACTATCATAAATAGAAGCAATTAAAACTATAAAATCCATATTATCAATTCATATCAAGGCATAACTTCTCAATGTGACAACTTCAGACGAGCAAACTGTTATCTTAAAGTTAAAGCTGTAGTGCGGGACTTTTACATATAAATGAACTCTCCGTTGCATTCAAGCCCTTGCTAAACAAGTTCACACAATGCTGATTAAGCCTATCACCGCCAGATAAATCTCACTGTATTTCACAGTACGCAGAGTTTTTAAATCTGGTGTCTGTGGCGGCTTAAGGGGGAGACAAAAGTCCCGCACTACAGCTTTAAGAATAAAATCAAAAGTGAAGATCTTAGTTTTCATGAATCCCATTGAAGTTTTTTCATAAGAAATAATCAAAGAAGAAAGAGACAAATATTCTTAAGATATCTTTTTTTGAATAGCAGTTTTTCTTAACTTTCTTCATAAGTCCAATATTAAGAAAAAGATTAAGAAGATGTTTGTTATTAAGATACTTTCGTGAATGCGCCCCCTGGAGCAGTGTGTCTTTCGCTGGGTTGGATGTTGTTCTTGTCTGTCCTGGAAGAGGAAGAGATGAAGACAGATGAAGATCAATGGTCACAAGAGGCTTCTCCTCTTGAACTTCCTGTGAACAAAATATATCACATGTGAATAATCATTACAACTAGGAATGACGTTTTTTCTAGTATTTTTTCCAGTACTTTTTCCATGACTCAAATATTGTCAAATTTTCTTTTTGTGTGTATCTCTCTCTCTCTCTCTCTCTCTCTCTCTCTCTCTCTCTCTCTCTCTCTCTCTCAATCGCTCCATGTCTTTCTTGTGAAACCATCTCTCTCTCTCCCTCCGAGGAGAAGTTGTGTTTCTGGCAACATGGCACCAAAGTTATCCTCAAGAGGCAGGATCTCTGTCTCTGACAACTCACTCAGCCAAGGGAAAAGACAAGCACTTGAAGTTCACTTTGTTTCACTTTGTGTCTGGTGCACGCCTCTCCCACAGCCTTAAAGCTCGCTGCACTTACCCAACTCCATGCTGGAGTCCGCTCCAATTTCTACCTCTTTGAAAGTGACGAACGATAAGGATGGATTACTGCGGGAGCCTCACACACACACAAAAAAAATCCTGCAAGTAATCCTCCGCAGACAAAACACTTTGACATCTCTGCATTTTTTTGAGCAGTCTTTTTTTTCTTTTTTCTAACCACACTCAAAGAGCCAGTGGTTTATGGTTCGGCGATACAGTCAGGTTTGACTGTAAACTTGTTTTAATCAAGGCGTCCCATAGACGTGATTTGAGTAGGCTTGGCGGAGAGGCAGCAGACTCTGCTGTGCTCTCTTTGAGGTCCCGAGCCCATCCTCCCCTACGCTCCTCTCTGTGATTGCTATAAAAACGTCTGCGTGTGATTGGACAGGCTTTGATTGGGACGATGGGGCTTCTGGGGGGGAGAGGGGCCGCCGGAAGGTCTCCGTGAAACAAAGCAACCGAACAATTTGCTTGGCTCTTCTCAACTGTTATCACGCTGTATTCTTCGTCTCTTGTATTCGGTTCCGCATCGTCAAGTGGGAGTGTGTGTGTGTGTGTGTGTGTGTGTGTGTGTGTGTCTATGTGTTTTTATATAGAAGAAAAGTTGACTGAGAGAGAGCAAGAGAGAGAGGAAGAGAGAGAGAGAGAGGAAGAGAGAGTAACATAGATGGTGCCGGGTGTCTTAATGGATGTTTGAGCAGGGAAACCTTTTCTGCTTTTTGTTTTTTTCTGCCGCTTCACTCGGCTCACAGTTCGTCAGAATAAATACCAGCCGCTTATAAAGACATTTGCAGAATGAGATTGCCACTAGATTGCCACTGACTGGCATTAGTAAATTAATATTACTGCAGCATTTACAGGCCCTCCATTGTCTTTCTTTGTGTGTGTGTGTGTGTGTGTATCTGTGTTGGTGTGTGTGTGTGTGTGTGTGTTTGTGTGTGTGTGTGTGTGTGTGCGTGTGCATGTTCATGTGTGTGTATGTGTGTGTGTGTGTGTGTGTGAGAGAGAGAGAAAACAAGAGAGAGAAATGTGTGTTTAGTGTGTGGCTGTGTGTCTGGCGGTTTTACCTGTAACTGTAGCAATTCTGTTTGTTTCACAGTAGATGGAATCAAAATCAAAACAATTAGGCATGCTTGTTTTGCGAAAGCGTAACAGAAAGACTAAATTACAACCAACATTTAGCCAAATTGCTACTTAAATTCCCAAACCACATTATACTCTGAGTGTCGAGCGTTTACAGAAAACAAGAATCATAAGAAGTGGTTGACTCGGGATGAACCAGAGACAATCTGCCATAGTTTTGCAAGAGTCAGGGTTTGCCAGAGAACATATTCCTGGTTAAAGTTAAAAAGTTCATAGCCTTGCGGTTTGAAGTCCTTTAACACCCTGGGCCCTATTTTGCACTCAGCGCAATTGACTTTATACACTGGCGCTTGTACAATTCCTATTTTGCACCCGACGCACATTGGAATTTTCCCTCGCAAGCCGCAAGTCCTTCACTTGGGGAATGAACTTGCGCTCCGGGGGCGGTTCAGCGAAAACAGGAGGTGTGTCCCGGCGCAAACGTTCCCTGGTGCTATTCTGCAGTTTCAGAAAACAATTGCGCCACAGACCAGGAAAAACCGAGTCTAAAGTCAGCGGCGCTTATTCAGACGCTATTTTAAGGGCGCATGCTTGGCCATAATCAGGGGGGGATGCGCGATTGTTGACGGGGGGGGGGGGGGGGGGGGGGGGGGGGGCGGGTGCGGTCCAAAAATCTGGACCGACCCAAAAATAATAATACACAAAATACAAAATAAAATAAAAAAATAATTACGGCCGGCCGGCTCGGCCTGAAATCGTCCGGCCGTTCGGGAAATCTCCCGAACCTCCCGATGGCCACCCGTCCCTGGCCATAATGTAGTGTGTGTACAACGTGCATGCACTTTGCTTCTCTCATCTACAAGGAAGCAGTTCCCATTTTTGCAAACCATACATACAAGCAAAAATATTACCACATATGTGAACAATAGACATAAATCTAGCGTACACAGTTACCCAAAAATATTCAGGCTAATAGTAATGACGGATCAAATTAACCTGTTTGACCAATAGTCGCAAGACACATAGGTATATAAGGACACCAGGATGACACCTTTTATTATGACAGCAACAGCGCGTGAAATGTTTTATAATCGAAAACACACAGAAACACGAAGCGGTGTAACTGAAAGAACATTCGGCATACTGAAAATGCGCTTCAGCTTATTTGACAGAAGAGCTGCATCGTCTGTAAGCAGTGCTTGAAGTGGGCCGGTACGCACTTTTTCTTGCGTACCGGCACTTGTCACAGGCTGCCCCCCACCCCCCTCGTCGGTCGTAGGTCCGGGGTGGGTTATGATCGCGCCACCCCCCCCCCCGTCGACAACCCCCCCCCCCCCCCCCCCCCCCGTCGTACGCAGTACCGGCACTTATTTTTTTCCACTGCAAGCACTGTCTACAAGCAAAGTAATCTCGGTCTAATGTTAGACCACATTGCAAATATATCACCATGCATTCATAACCTCGTGATTCAGTGAGAGTGAGGCCAAAACATCGGAAAGTATGTCTTTGTGACATTTCTTTATTTACATTTTGTCAACGGAAAATGAAAAGCTGAAAAGATTTAAACAGAAGAACTAATTAGTTTTCCCTCTGATGGGCATGCGCGCGCTACTGCGGGATTGGACACGTCTGGGTCCAGTAGTGGCAATGCGCGATGTGCTCGCCATGGAACAAGCGCACCTGCATTTAAAGGGAATGTGAGCCGACGCTCTGATTGGTTTATTGCACGTTACGCCCAAACCACACCTATGACTAATGTAGCTTCAGACCAACCCATTTTAGATTTGCGCTGGGCGCAAGCGTCATTTATCCCGCCGGCATAATAGCAACAGCGCCCAAGATCCGCCCACAAAGCCACTTGCGCTTTGCGTTTCATACTTGCGTTTCAGACCGGCAAGATAGGGCCCCCTGTGTCCAAATACAATGTGGACACCACCGTCTCCACTGTGTTGTTAGTGCAGCTGGCTGCTGGCTGTCATCATTTGGTTTCTGACTGGTGTGGAGCGCTGGATTCTCAAGGGGCTCCCCACTGCTCCTCTCCAAGGAGGTTCCCTGCAGTCGTTGACAATCTTCTTGTCTTCTGTTCCGTATGTGCGTGCCTTCAAAAACCCCTCTGAACCCACCAGGAGGAGAGAGAGCAAGATAAAGAGAGAGAGAGTGGGAGGAATCAAAGTCGTCTCTCTCTCTCTCTATGTCTCTGTTTCTGTCTCCATGTGTGTGTGTGTGTGTGTGTGTGTGTGTGTGTGTGTGTGTGTGTGTGTGTATGCGTCTCTCTCTCTCTCTCTCTCTGTCTCTCTCTCTCTCTCTCTCTTGCTTCTCTAGGGGTCTCCTGTTCTGCCCTGGGCTACTAGCTAACCAACATAATACACAGCCTCACTGCCTCTCTGGCACTGTGCAATTCAAGTCTCTCTCTCTCTCTCTCTCTCTCTCTCTCCCCCTCCCTCTATCTCTAGATAACCTCGTGGTTATTACGTCTGATCCGATTACCGCATCTCTTTTAAACCCAGCCACTATACCCCCACCCCCCCCGCCACACACACACACATACCCTCCTCCTCCAGTTTTCTAGCCCACCTGGCCCACCTGTCTGTCCGCCTCGTCGCACCCTTTCCAGACGCCTTTTGAAGGTGCTTTCATTTAATCATTCCTTGAAAAAAAGAAAAAAAAGAAAAACGTAAAGAAAGAAACCGGGCGGGGGGGGGTCCTACAAGGTCACAGATCACACCGGAGCCGCTTTCCGACTCAGTGACCATTTAATCAAGCTGAGGTCCATTTCACCCACGCTCGCCGCTCTTTTCACACCGGCCTTTTGTTCCCCTCTTCTTCTTCAGGGGCTGAAGCCACCGGCCGCTGTCCCCACAATCCCACTGGGGGCGGAGGTGGGCTGGGTGACTTACACCAATTCTAGAGGGATTTAGGGCTTGACCGAGTGTCCCATATATAGGCCTAGTAGACCCCCCTCTGAAATGTCTACCTCCTCACTGACCCCAGCAGATACAGTCACTTTATGGATGAAAGTATTTAGAAGTAGGAGAGGGCTGCCGGGTTGTCGCCGCTCCCAGTGCAATGTGCTCTCCTAAAACCCTCTTCAGATGAGTATTTACCAAGTAGCTGTCAGGTGAACATACCCGAAATAGTGTCATTCATTCAGTCAACCAGTTGTTCATTCACGATACATTATATGCACATACAGCAAATGGTGTGTCAATATGTTCTGTTGGTACACAATATGTTTGGTGTCCATAGAGTCTTGGCAATAAACAAAAGTTACTTAATTTCTTGTTTTAATTCTACAGGATATGATCGCACAAGGTACAATATTATGATTGCATTATTGCTGGACTGAAGTCGGTCACTCAAATTGTCTCAACTCAATTGTTAAGGCAGAAACGTAATCGTTGTTTACCTGCATTTCAAATCAGGACACATACGCACATATTGAATAATGTGTTTAAAGCCCTGTGAAATTGTGTTTTGCTAAATAGTATTCCCATTCTCGGTATGTCATGGAACAAGGGAGGAGATAAATGTTTATTTAATTAAATTAACTTTGTTTACTTGCACACTCCCATAAGCCCATGTTCACACGTTTCAGGTGTCTGTGAAAAGGTTGGAGGCACCGCAAGTCATTTACAGTTAGCTGAAGTTTAATAAGGAAAAATAAAAATGTAATGGTAGAATTACAGTTGGAGCTGTTCCGTCCAACTTTACTTCTTGTTGAGTTCGATTCCCCCATAAGAAGGATGCAATTTGTTATTGTTTCTGTCTGTTTAATTTACACCTTTTTTACTGTGTTGTGTTAGCAAAACTCCTGCTCTCCCCTTGCCCTCTGATCTCAGGTATAAAGCATTTCACAGTCTGCTGCCCGCGTAGTCCAGCCTTTCCGTTACACTAAATTCCAAATGAATTGAACTGAGCCGAATTGTCTTGAGCTAAACTGAACTGTTGATTTTGTTTGCTTGAAGTTGTTTGGCAGCCATTTCTAAGGACATTTCCACCGTACTCAGATCTTATTTAGGGGCCCGGAACCGATGTGACTGATGCAATTTCACGTGGCTGCGGCATCATCAGCCCCTGTCTCCTGCAGGGCCCTGCGACATAACAAACTTAGTTATCTGCTCCTCCACGTCTCTCTCCCCAGCACATTGTAACAGACCAGAGACGGTGGTGGTGCGTTGATACAAGGATACCCCCCCCCCCCCCCACACACACACACACACACTCTTTAAAACTCTATCCACCTCTCTGTTCATACGCCTCAAGAGTTTAATCCCCGCTTTCCGAAATGCCCCCCACCCCCACCGTCCTCTTCCTCAGGGGATGGGGAGAAAAAAAAAAAGAAATACAGTCGATGCGCGATGGCCAACGTCTTGTTTTTTCCATGAATTCATTCAGCGGCCGTTTTATTTATTTTATTTATTTTGGCCCACTTTGTAAGCTCATGTTTAACGTATAGGCTCGGCTCGAGGGAGTGCCCGCTCGTACGTCTGAGCGCGTGCTGCGCTGTGGGTGCTGTGCATATCGATCTGTTGTGCGGCCGATCGATGGTGGGTGGGGGGTGTTTTCCATGCTTATCGAACTGTAATCAGTCAACTGAGGGAAAACCATCACTTTTTGCTACGCCCGCCGTTCCAAAGGTTACCCCCGTGCATTAACGCCATCATGCATTCCCGCGGTGTCAAAAACATATATTTTGTTCCAGGCGGTTCTCATCTTCTCCCGCCGCCGCCCCAACCGCCCTCGTGTCTGAGAGCGATGGTGCATTTCCATGTGGGAACAGGGGGCCGTTGTCATCTCTCAGAGCCATTAGCAGGTAGAGGCCATTGTTCATCCCGTGACTACAGCTATCTTACTTTTGCTCTCCTTGCGCTTGTTTGTAGTTCTCCAGAAGTGGCAGGTGTACCAGGGTTGTCCATTTTGTGAGGTTTTGTGTTTTTTTTCTCCATCGTTTGGAGACAACGAGGGAGAGAGAGAGACAGACAGACTGAGAGACAAACTGAGAGACAGAGACAGAGAGGGAGAGAGAGCGGGAGCACGAATGGCTGTAGTACAATGATGTTTCATATTTTAACAGTCTCCCTCAGAGGAAGGCTTGTAGCTATTTGTGGCAGTGTGTTTTGTGTGTATCTAAGCATGTGAGTGTGTGTGTGTGCATGTGTCTGAGCATGTGTGTTTGTGTGTGTGTGTGTGTGTGCGCGTGTGCGCGCATGCCTGCGTGTGCACGTGCATGTGTTGTGGCCAGGGCATATTTATGTGCATCCTGTATGTTGATGAGCTGGAAGGTAGAGAAGATTGCTTTTTTTACCGCCTCTCAATCACAGAGAGCAGGCGTGGGGGCGCGAGACAGAGGCAGGGCCGGCGTGCTCTCCACCCCGGCTTCCATCCGTCAGCCACACAGCTGAGTACCGGCGGTCAGCCACGCCGAAGGGCTCTTTAATAAAGGTCAGGAAAATCCCGGTCCGGATTAGGATGTTTATAAAGAGATACACGGCTATTAAAGAGGGGTCTCTTGTGTAGATATTTACATTTAACTTAAGCGTATAGATGATGCTGCGCTCACAGGCTGAAACCCAGGGAGGTGTCTCATAGCGGGTATGCGGAGCGGTTGTTGCACTTGATTTCTTCGTATATATATATACTGTACAGTATTTTACTGCAAACACAGCCTATCTGGTTAATCTAGGTTGTATCTTGTCACAATGTTTGTGCTTGTCGTTTGCCCTCTTGCTCTGGGTACATGGTGTCTGTGTTGTGCATTCTACAATGAGTGGAGTGTCATAATATCACAGGAATTAGCAGCGCTCGCTAGTCAACTCGCACGACGGTGCCACGAGTAACTGAAGGTTGAAAGAAAAGAAATAAAAAGTACAAGATGGAGGGCGGGAGAAAACGTCTTGTTTCTCTGCAGTCGAACCTTACAGGGTCAGCAACCCTCAGAACCTCTGAGGGGTGACATCACTTCCTGCTGACAGAGCCCCCGCTGTCAGAAATGAGTGTTATTGTACTTGATCCACCCCTTCACACCTCAGACCATGCTGTTGCTGTAAATACAGACAGACACGCACACACACACACACACATGCCAAAATATTCAAGCCCATGGTGACCTCTGTTTTGTTGTGTTCTCATTGGTTTCTGCATGTGTGATATTTGGGTGTCGGTGTGAAGGCCCATGGCGAGGAGCTGAGGGAGGGGGAGAGAGCGGAGGAGAGAGAGTGGGGGGGGGGGAGTGAGAGAGACAGAGAGCGGGGGACAGAGAGAGAGAGAGACAGACAGACAGACAGCGAGACAGAGAGAGTGGGAGGGGGGGGGGGAGAGATAGCGGGGGAGAGAGAGAGAGAGTGGGAGGGGGGGGGAGAGAGAGCGGGGGAGAGAGAGAGAGATAGACATGCTCCCCATCCCTACACGCACACGCACACACATCCACCCCTCCACTCCTACTCCTCCTCCTCCTTCTGCGCCTCCTGCGCTCCTCGTCTCCTCCATCAGAGCGTCCGGACCTGACATGACACATGGGCCACTGGAGTGCCACTAGTGATAAAGACGCCGCCACTTCAACATTTTAATTGGGGCTTCTGCCGTCGGACGTGTGAACAGCTGTAGGACGGAGAAGGGCAGATCTATCATCCGCGCCCTCCGCAGAGCGCCGCGGGTCAAATGGCGGCAGTTAGTGTGGCGGGGAAAACCCCCAAAGCTCCTGTTTATTTATGATTTCATCCCCTTCGTCCCTCCCTCCTCCTCTGCATCCTCCTCCTCCTCCTCCTCCTCCTCCTCCTTCTCGCTAGACCTTTCTCGCATATCTGCATATCACTGTCTTTATGAGATGAGAGAGAGAGGGGTAGTTTGTGTGTGTGTGTGTGTGTGAGAGAGAGAGAGAGAGAGAGAGAGAGAGAGAGAGAGTGAGAGAGAGAGAGAGAGAGAGAGAGAGTGAGAGAGAGAGAAAAAGAGAGAGAGAGAGCATCTGGAGGAGTAAATTGAGCTGGTTGATTGAAATGTCCAGTGACTTTTTATGGACCCCCAACTGTGAGCTCTCGCGCTGTCTCTCATTCTCTCACACATACACACACACACACACACACACACACACACACAACCACGCACACACCACTACCTATGTACTTTTTGGTACACACAGTAAATGACATGCATATCGTAGACACTAGTGCCGTAGACACTCTCGTGCTCTATTTCACTGTCTTTCACTGTCTACTCTCTCTCTTCTCTCTTCTGTCGTCTCTCTCTCTCTCTCTCTCTCTCTGTCTCTCTCTGTCTCTCTCTCTCTCTCTATCTATCTTAATCTTTGTCTCTCACACGCACACACACACACACACATACAAACAGACGCACATACATATACACACACGCACACAAGCACCCCAACACACACCCACACACACACACACACACACACACACACACCCACACACACACACACACATCTGTGAATCTTCCTTTACCCCTGCAGACAAAAATCCATTATTCATTTCAAAATGACTCATTTGTCGCTGTGTGGCTGCCGGCAATAGAGAGAGACGCTTGACCAAGGGGGGTGCTTTTCTAATTAATGCAGATTGCGTGCAAGAGTAAAAATAACATATTTACTTTGATGCCCGATATCATAGGGGGGGCTGGTGTGAAACTATGGCTGGTGGCTAAATCTGGTCCAGGCCTAGCCATGTGTTGTGGACTCACTGGAAAAAAAACATTTTCAACCGGAGTGGGTGGAAGTCATCAGTGAAATGAGCTGTTTGCGGCGGTCGGTTGAAACGGAAGCCAATTCCAGAGCATCTCAGCCTAATAAAGCGTTAGTAACTGATTAATAACGGCAAAAATGTACTTTAACAAGGGTCATCTTCTAGGTTGTTGGTAATCGTCGGCATTTCTTAGGTTTTGGTGAGGTTGTGGTCCTCCACGCCTCACCTGCAGCTCCTCTGGACCACCATATGAGCTCTACAGTGGAGGAAGGTGCAGACGGAGCAGGTTTGCTTATTTCCAACCTGAATGTTATACAGTAGTATACCATAATATAGCTTCTTTCCCTAAACAAAATAATTCTAAATCTAACACTTAATCTAGCCTTTGTGTGATATAATTCCCAACAATGAAAGTAATTGCTATTGGTTAGCAAACTTGAGATTGCAATGCAATTGCAGACACACATTTATTTTGAACCTGAATGCTTTAATACTGCTTTTCTTGTGAACTAATTCCATACAAGCTAACCTTTGAGTAATATTAGCTCTAACAATGGTAGTGATGCTCAGCACATTTGACGCCTCCGTTGGTTTGCAAGCTTCAGATTTTAATACAATTGCAGACATTTATTTTGAGCGTGAATGTTTGAGCACACCTTTTTTTTGTGAATTAATTGCACAAAATGATAGTCGCCTTAGCCTGAGCAATATTATTCCTAACAATGGAAGTGATGCTTAAGTACATGTAAAGCCACTACGGCTTAGCCTCCGATTGAAACACTACAAAAACACTGCGACTACAGACATTTTGTAATGCACCTGTCAATCCCGTCCTTTAACACGCACATCGGACGGATACCATCCGGCCCAAACGTCAACCTTGCGCTACTTTACGGAGAAAGTGAAAGAATTCTCCCCAGGCTGTCCTGAGATGTGATGTGGTTTTAATGAGCTAACCAATGTCAATGGAGGTACGACACACATGTTTACCGCTTGGCCTGTATAAACTATGCAGTGTGCACCAGGGATTATTATGGACTAAAAATCACATGCGTCTCCGCACACACAACCCCCCCCCCCCCCCGGTATCTTTTTACTGTAAGTCCCTCACTGCTCTAAGAAGTGGGCGTGTCCTCACCTCTTTCTCTGCGGAAATAATTGATAAGGTTTGACGCGCCGCTGCTTTGCATGCCATTAGACAGCAATCTAAATAACATTTACATGTCATTTATGTCTATTAGCGTTTTTTTTTTTCCTCCCGAAGAGCCGTGTCAGCGCCGTGTTCGCATTAAAGCACCAATTTATTCATTCAGCCTGTGTGCTTCTTTTTTCGCGGAATTTGCAAATGAATGCAAATACAGGTTTTCCCCTTCAGACAGCGTTGAGTAGGTGGCGGTTACAGGGAACGGTTATTAACCGCCGAGCTACAGCAACTCTGTGTCAATATCATTTTTTGTGTCTTCAGGGGGTGTCTTTGGCGAGGGGGGAAACCACACTGAGGGCCACACATCGATTGTATGACCTTGGCCGTCTCGTTGTGCGTGGAGTCTGTGAGACCGGTCTACTGACTAGAAGGCATTGTGTACCGCTCGTGTAATTAAGCGTATTGAGTTGCAACATCGTGAATATAGTTTGGCGATGTGCGACCCTTTTGTTTCAGAGGGGGGTTTATATCTGCTCCTTCAGTATGTCTCGGCGACGGTACATTGTTTACTGTGTAGACCTACAAGCTAATGCAATTGTTTACTCATTTTCACATTAGGGTAGTGCCTATTTGCATTTTCGCCTCTCTGCCTCTTCGTATTTGCCTTACGGTTGTAGTTTTTTTTCCGCGTAACTTAATTTAAAGGCCCGACTCTGTAAAATATGTTCATTTTTGCGTTTTTTTTTTTTTTTTTTTTCGATTAGGGATGACGAGAATAACAAAATAGTTTAATTGCATTAACATAATGCCTTCGAACAATCATTACCTTCAACCAAAATACACATGATAATAAAGCAATTACTATTGGAAGAGGGCTAATAGCATCGCACCTTCCTCTGTCGCCATAATTAACAGCGGGAGCAGCGTGCATGATTGTAAACGTGTTGTCGGGGCCCCGACGCGGCGGCAGATGAAGACGGAGGCCCCTGAGATTGCTTGTCACTCAGAGCGCCGCCCCTTCCTCCACATCTGACAACAACACGTCCGCAACGCTCGTCCACGAGGAGCGATTGCTTTTCCTCTGTCCGCGCGCAAATCTTAACGTTATTTTTGAACACGACGCTTCATTATAGTTTTTTTGGGGGGGGGGGGGTTTCAGCGGAAATGGAAGGAGGTAAAAAAAAAAGAAGCAAGTTAGACGCAAGCAGGCAAGGAGACAGACGGGCGGGCGGGCAGGCAGGACTGGGTTTGGGGTTGGAAGGGAAGGGAGACGAGAAGAATGAGAAAGAGAGATTGGTTTTCATGCCTGGTAGTCAGCGCGCCTGTATATCTCCCAGGAGCGTAGTGGAAGACAGCAGAAGGTTGATAGTCATCCATCACTCCCGACAACCCTACCGCTCTGGAGGGGCATGACAGCACAGCGCAAAACCCTGCCTCAGAGAGAGAGAGACAGGAGGAGAGACAGAAAGAGAGAGAGAGAGAGAGAGAGAGAGAGGGGGGTGGGGGGAGAAGATGAGGAAAGAGATAAATAGAAAGAGATGCTGCCTGCCGACAGAGCAAATGAACTCTTCCATGTTTAAAGTAGGGGGTTGTCAGGGGTGGTGGTGGTGGTGATGTCAGGGTGGTGGTGATGTCGGGGTGTCGGTGGTGGTGGACGAGGGTGGCGGGGGGGGGGGGGGGGGGGGGGGCGAGGAAAGGAATAAAATTAGGGGAGGAAAGGAAATGAGGGAGAGAAGGAGAGACAAAAAAAGAGGAAGGAGAAGGAGCAGCAGTTGGCTGGCTCCAGCAACCTCTGTTAATCTCTTTCTGAGTGGAGGTGGCAGCCACAGTGCTGCCCGCGCTGCAGCAGCCGAGGCTGGGAGGCTGGGCTGGAACCAGCCCCCTGCCGGTCATGGTAGACTGGAGCTCCGACGAGGGGCTCCTCAGCTCAAACACCTCACACTACTCAGTCAACTCCACCGCCAGCTCCTACCCAAATGTGGTTTATTATATAGTATTATTTTTTTCCGATTTTTTAATTTTTTTTTTGCTGAACTATTGTTTTACTATTCCACTTAGACCCTTCTAAGTTAGGCTTTAGACCTTTTTTTCTGTATTGCAGTAAAATGACATCTCCTATTCTGGGATTTTGTTTGCCGTGAATGTGCGTTTGCAGCGAATTCTGATTGACTGTGAATGTTTCAGTGTTCATTTCACATCGTCATCAAACATTGTGAGGTGTTTATTTATTCAAAATGAAGCTCCATCTGAGACATTCAGCTACCTGCCTTATATTCACGTAGCATTATATTCACATACCATTATAGTCATTGTTTGTGGAGGTGTGTGTGTGTGTGTTTGCTTGTGTGTGTGTTTCATGAGCATTATATTCATGGTTTGTGAGTGTGTGTGTGTGTGTGTTTATGTGTGTGTGTGTGTGTGTTTCACATTGCACTATAGCCTACTCATGTAGCATTATAGTCACATAGCATTATATTCACATAATTATGTTGCATTATGTAGCATTATATTTATGTAGCATTATATTTCCGTACCATTATATTCACATAGCATTATAGCATTGTGTCATTCATGTAGTATTATAGTCCCATAGTCCTTTGGTGTTTATCTCAGTTACATCTATGGGATTTTCCATAGATGTAGGGAACACATCAATCAAAGCCGAATGCAGGGATGTAAACACATCTGAGTTGGAGGAGAACAGTGTCCATCAGAACAACAGATAACTGAGAGAAAGTGTATATTATAGATAGATCCTTCACAGTATGTACCGCTGACGGGACCTATGTGCTCTACATGTTCATACGCTCATGACAGTGAAGCAGAAACAATGGGGGTAGTAGAATGAAAAGAGCAGGGAAAACACAGTAAAAGAGGGAGGGGTATAGAGAGATGGCGAGAGATGGAGTGAGATGGAGTGAGATGGAGAGAGAGAGAGAGAGAGAGAGAGAGAGAGAGAGAGAGAGAGAGTCGCAGGCCCAACCTCACGCTTCAAGAGGCTTGGTGACTTCCTGGCAGGGAGCTGTTTCTAATGTCCTGTCAATTATTCCAAACAGAGGAAGAGGAAGTAGAGGGCGTCTTCATAGCTGACCGGCTTCCTGTGACAACTCCCCCCCCCCCACACACACACACACACACACACTCACACACACACCAAGTACACACCACACCAATTTTATTTTATTATCAAAACGCAAACTGAATGCCTGATGTTATGCTGGCCCTGCAGTGCCTCCATAATGTGTATGTGGCCGAGTAATTAAATGGCAGCAATGAAAGGCCCTTTCTCTCCATGCTGCATTGCTTCTGTTCAGTCCTCGGCTTCCAACCAGAGTCCATTACGCTATGAGGTGCTCTTCAGAAAGATATCGTAGTCAGTGTTACATTTTACAACACACCACCTTTGATTGTTTGAATGTGTGTGTGTGTGTGTGTGTGTGTGTGTGCTGCTTGTTAATGTGTAAAGGATTGGCTAAATGTATACTGGATTCATCGTGTATGTGTGTGTGTATCTGTATTTGTCTGTATGTCCGTCTGTCTGTATCTGTGTGTGTGTGTGTGTATATGTGTGTTTGTGTGTGTATCTGTCTGTTTGTCCATCTGTGCATGTTTGTATGTATGTGTGCATGTGTGTGTGTGTGTGTGTAACCTTCAACAGTGGCTGTAGGTTACCGGTGCCCGGGCTGTCAGTCACAGTGTGGCAAGCCCTAATTAAACAAGTTCCAGTTGTACACCAGCTTACAATGGAGGCCCGGAGAATGGCTTTCAACTCAGGAAAAAAAAAAAACCCAATGCAGGACACCCCCACCGTCCCCGTCCCCCCCTCCACCCTCTGCCCTCCACCCTCCACAACCCCCTAGTTGAATAAAAGAGTGCCGTACAAAGGGTCCGTGAAACGCCTATACCAAAGAAAGAAAGAAAAAAGAAAAAAAAGACAGTCAGCGTGCTATCTGATATCTTCTGGAACAGGACTGCTTTGAATAAATCTCTTTTTTTTGTCCTTTTTTCCCTCAGCAGAGGGGGGGGAGAAGGAAATTAAAAGCTGACATTTAAAAAGGCTACAGTCGGAGACCTACGGCGGCCAGGATCAATAGCTGGCTTCCCTCACATATTAGCTGGCTTTCCCACAGGGCGCCCGGGACTTAGTGGAAACAAACAGCGGCTGCTGTCAGAGTATCCTTTCCCCACGTTTGCTTACCTTTCCTTCAGGTGCGAGGGATGAGGACCTACGAGTCACCGTGCATGACTCAACATAGCGGGGGGGGGGGGGGGGGGGTGGGGGGCGGGGGTTATGCTGATGTACATATATACATGTGAACATATCGCGGTGGTTTCTCGGCTTTAAAGGGGTGTTGATTGTACGAGTAAATGTATTGCGCAATGTTTCCTTGGTGTTGATATAATGCCTGACACACCTTGTTCTAGTCTCAACACTAGGGAGACACATCCTTTAGACTTGTACATTCATTACAGCACTTCTGATGACTCAGATAGAAGATAGTCATATGAGATCAAAATTGTGATACCGTGATAAAGTAAATGAATAGGATCCTTTATTGTTTTTGAGCGGGAAATGTGTCCTGGTATGCTATGATTCGTCCAGCACACATTCTGTAGCTCTGGTGGTGTGTGTGTATATATGTGTGTGTGCATGTGTGTGTGTGTGTGTGTCTAGCTCTGTGTGTGTCTGTGTCTACCTGTCTGTGTCTGCATCTAGCTGTGTGTGTGTGTGTCTGCGTCTTGCTGGGTGTGTGCGTGTGTGCGCGCGCGCGCGCGTGTGTGTGTGTCCATCTGTGTGTGTCTACACTTTTAACAGGCTTAACGGGTCTCGTCCGCCTACTCATGCCATCACCTTGAGCTGACATTGGTCACTGGGGACCTGAACTGTCAGCTAGAACATCAACAGAAGTGTGTGTGTGTGTGTGTGTGTTTGAAAACAAAAGGATGGAACTAAAAGACATCCTCTATTGTAGATCTGGCAGAGGAACCAAGATGGAAGAGACTGGGGACCGAATGAGTGAGTGGTAAAAGCAGAATGCATCAGCGGCTATGGGCTAAAACTCCATTGTGTGTGTTTGGCATATTGCCTTTCAGCTGCAGTGGGCGCCGCTGTCATTGTGCACCTTTGTTAGAAGTGTCTGATCACGTATGTCACACCACTTCAGGCCGTCCAAGAGGTCCCAGAGGAGACATCCATGCCCCCTCTCTCCCCCCCCACCCCACCCTGTTTGAAGCCAGTTAGTGTGGTAGCACGCAGCGTGGTACTGCAGCAAAGTTGTAGCCTGTGAAGAAATATTGACGTTGAATGTGTGAAATGTTCCTTTAGGGTGATTTGGTGTTG
This sequence comes from Merluccius polli, assembly GCA_030340625.1. Classification (NCBI taxonomy): domain Eukaryota; kingdom Metazoa; phylum Chordata; class Actinopteri; order Gadiformes; family Merlucciidae; genus Merluccius; species Merluccius polli. The sequence goes on along the minus strand of JAOPHQ010003146.1, from coordinate 89,282 downwards.
TGGGGAGGAACATTTACGATATTTTTGGAAATCATCCAAAGTTCACTCCAATCGCAGCCTCCCCGTCGCCTGCTTTGATTTATTTTATCAGCCTGTTTATTTTTTTCCCCTCCGCCATTTATTTCCTCTGCACTCCTCTCTTTGGTTTTCATTGATTTACCGGCCAAAAATGTTTAATTATCGACCACGGTGCAAACTTTTGTAAATGGGGTCACACATGCATACAATATGTGAGCTGTTGCTTTCGGTGTCATGCGGTTTCTAATACGGTGGGTAGCTGGCGAACAGCGGCAGTGATCAGTGTGATCAAAGAGAGCCAGAAACAGGAACAAGCAGATCTGCCAGCCTTTATCAGGCTGGCTCTGACAGTTATGGACAGGCCCTGCTAGCTTTGCTCTGTTATAGGGAAAACATCCGCGCCGCTAGTGTGTCTGCTCTTGCTCTATGATCCACACTGTTTCATGGTGAATACCAGCCTGGAAACCAGGAATCTGCAAGCTCATTTTTTATTCGCTCTGGCAGACACGTCTGGCCCCCCTCCCGTTGAGACAGATTTCCAGCCGACCTGTCCCGGGTCGGGACAATCACAACCATTTATCTAATACGGGGCGGGTTTGATGCCTGTACAACCAAGATGGCTGCCGATGATGTGGTACGGTCTTTTGAATCTGCTCTCGCGACATTATTAAACAAACTGGATATATTTTATATATTTTCTCTAAAAGAAGAATAAACAACTGCACTTGAAGCTTTTGTTGATAATAAAGATGTGTTTGCTGTACTTCCGACAGGACAGAAGTTTAATTTTCGTCACACGTTTCATTGCTCTGGTCTATCCAATTGCGTCCAGAGGCATTTTGGTCTGCGCCAGTTGATAACGTCCCATGGAAATCGAAAATGAGCTGAGAGGTTCCAGACTAATACCCATTTGTGAATTGGTATGGCGATGCCAGGCTAGGTGCATACACATAGCGCTAAAAATGACGTACTCTATGACTGCTCTGCAATGATTATGAATTACATTGATGGCTGCACACACACACACACATACACACTGACACTCAACAAAGATATGTGTGTTGTCTCTGTGGAAGCCGGAAAACAGGTGTCCATGTTAGGAATGGCATGGTTAATAATTGATTGCGCTTGGGTTTCTTCCTGGAAGTGAGGATATCTGACCGCCTGCTGGATCAATGGAGATCAAAAGACAGCATTTGGCCCCAGAAGCCTTGGCAGCATTCAGACAATTCTAGTCCCAGGCCCTGGCAGCCTGCCTCGCCGACAAGACTGTGTTAAAGGTTAACAGAGAAGTTGGGGTAATAAATTTGTCATTTAGCCTGTCACCTGAAAGATTTTACAAGGAATATTTGATTAATGGGAATAGGATACGTGACGGGGGCTAATTTCACTGTGAAATTAGCCTCGCTGACCTTGTGTTCCAAATCGTACAAAGCAGTAACGAACCTTTCCGTCCCCAAATTTCTTACACAGTTTACCCCTTTAGTGAAAAGCACTTCTTAAGTTTGCCGAGACCATTATCAACAGACTTGTTTATCCTTTTAGCTTTGCATGTTTAATCAATGCGAAGACCGACGTAGCCTGAGCACGCTATTTTTACAGCAACATGTTTACCTATGTTGTGCATCTATGCTTGTTAATAGTCCATTTGGGACATTACATCTCAGGAGAAATTATCTAGCACAAAAAACAAAAAAAAAACGACATGCTTTTATTTTTCTAATTTCTTTTCACTTTGATGCAGTGGAGTTGATAATTATCGTCGATAGGCATCGTGAGTGCAGGTTGATCTGCATGCGTGCGTGCGCACGCGTGCGTGTGTGTGCACCACAGAGACACCTGTTCCAGTCTGCTGTTTGGCTGCGATGAGGACGCAGGGTTTTGACACGCTCTGTCGACATGACAGCTCAGACAGCATGGATGTTAATCTCTTCTAACTGCTCCCAACCTAATTAAATCTTCCAGGACAGTGGTGCACACACACACACACACACGCGCACATGTGCGCACGCACATACATATGCACGCACATATGCATGCATGCACACATGCAGAAGCACGCACACATGCACACAAGCACGCACACACATGTACATGGGCACGCATGAAGATACACACACATACACGGCCGCGTGCATTTTAACGATCTCAAAGAATTGCCCCCAAAGCACTTTGTTTGGTGTGTGTGTTTGTGTGCATATTTAGGTGTGTTTGTGTAATCGTGTGTGTTCCCATGTACATGCGACCTGCACATAGACGATTGTGTTCACATTGTTCACAGTCATTTCATAGTGCCGTGAGAATGCTTTTAACATCAACTACTCCCACCTAGGGCTGGGCGATGTGGAAAAATGTATTCATAATAACTATGGGGAATTTTACACAAATACCATTCTTAACAGTCTAACTGAGGGTTTGAAGTATATGGAAATTTAAATGATGGTATCAGACTAAAACTAGTTTATCTCCTAATATATCTCCTAATCATAAGGAATTTATACAATAAAACTGGGTATCATGTTAAGTCGATATCTTCATGTCATGATGATACAATACCATTCAGAGACGATAAACGATAATATTGAATAATTGCCCAGCCCTACTCCCACCCAAACCCCCCTTGATCTGCTTTACATGTGCTTGTTATTGTATCTACCACATAGTCTGCTTCAAACCATGGATATCTCTCGGCAGCATGATCAAAACAGGAATAAGGGGCTAGATAGCGTAGCTGGACTCCCAGCCAAAAAGGTACCTCTGTCTTCTCTGATCCCTCTGAGTCTGAACCAATCTCCACTGTCCGCAGGTTACCTGTCGCACTTGAGCCAAACTCCTACCTGCTGCTTGATGACATGCATGAATCACTGTGAGTCACTTTGGATAACGTGTCAAAATAACGCTGCAATGTCTGAACTCTGCTAAATAACGGATCATTTAGCAAAGGTTCACTCCATAGGCTGGTTTATACACACTGGCTCCATCACCTGAATTGAACCGAATAAAAGCAGGTAGTTAGGGCTAAAGCTCATCGTGCCGACATACTATTGACATAAGATTGCGGCTATAGCTAGCAAAAGCAGTTTTTAGGACTCTGTAGGGGATATGGATTGCTTTTTTAATTTATTCTGTATCATATCAGTTCTACAATTCTTTATGCTAGTGTTTGGCACGGAGATTCAAAGAGTTTAAATGAAAGAGACAAATGTCCCACAGGGATCCCTTTGAATCACACAAGTAGTTATTGAAATGTACACACTTCAGGCAGAATGCTTTGTTATAATATTAAATCATTAGTACTTTTTGTCTGCCATTTTGCCAAAGATACACACACACACACACACACACACACACCCACACACCCACACACGCACAGCACTGACGTTTGACCACTGACCGCTTTAAATGTCAGTTTTTTCTCCATGTTATCCCATGCCTGGAGGAAAAAGACAGCTCTGTGTGTGTGTGTGTGTGTGTGTGTGTGTGTGTGTGTATGTGTGTGTGTGCGTGTGTGTGTGTGTGTGTGTGACGAATATACAGCAGTTAGTACGTGAACAGCTGCTTATCACCAGTAAACACTCCACTTAACTGTGGAGGGCAATAGCACCTCATAAAGATGCAATCACTCTTAAGTGACGACGAACTGCAGCTGCAAACACCGAGACGCCCGATGATTCTGATACTATAATAGACGGGGGCGCTGCGCATTGTTCTAAAGCCACACCGCAGTAGGACACACACACACACACACACACACACACAGCGCACATGCTGTCTCTCATGCCGGGGCTGAAACAACGCCCACACTGCACTTGGGCTTGTTAGCGAGTCGTTTTCCACCTTTGTTATTGAGCTCGCCTGTGATATATTGCTTCCTGGCGCGTTGTCTTGTTTGTTTTGAGCATACCAGTCTCCTCTCTCTCGCTCTCTCTCTCTTTTTTTTTTGATCTGGTGCTTAGTCACAGGGGGAACGGATTCCGTCTTAATCACTTTGGCTCCAGCGAAATCAGAGCGGCACAGAGGGAGACTAAGACGACCACATGCAGCGTGTCAACCGCTGCTACCTGCCCACCTGTTCCCCTGCCTTAAACCCCCCCCCCCCACCCGGCCTACTTCACCTGCTTACCCCCCCTGCCCGCCACCCACACACACACACACACACACACACACACTCACACACACACACACACACACACACACACACAAGCTCCCTCTAACCCCCAGCTTGTTTATTATTATTATTATTATTATTATTATTATTATTATTATTATTATTATTATTAATTTATATATGTATTTGTGTCGCGTTTACATCGGTCACTGCCTGTATCCGACTCTCCTTCGCCACCCTCGCACAGCACCCCACCGTGTTGTCTGCTGCCCGGGCGCCTGTCTTTCTCAGGTCTAACAAATAGATTACAAAGAGTAGGCACTGGCAAACCTTGGGAGAAAAAAATAAAAAATAAAAAGACAATCTGTGTTTGCTGTTGCTATAGACTGCAGGAAACGAGGGGCTATGCCGTCAGAATGAGGCAGGGGAAAGAATAAGGCCGAATTTGCCTGAGGCGGGAAAAAGGCTGAAAAGTAGCTCTTGCAACAGATGTGCAGGGCAGTAAAGTGTAATTGAAATGCCAGCAGCAATGGTCTTATCTCCCCGCTACAGGAACCCACTGCCAGTCTCAACATCAGTTAGATGTCATTTTACCTTAGTCTGAATCAGCCTGCCACAATCCCCTATCCCCACTCCTCTGATGCTGGGCGGTGGAAGGCGGGAAGAGAGAGGGATGATGGGGTGGTGGTGGTGGCGGTGGGCGGGGGGTGAGGTGAGGAAGGGGCAGGGGGAGAGGAAGAGGGTGGGGAGTCTGTAATAGGATTTCAGTAGCACCCAGTTAACTTCCACCACCTGGACTTGGTTGGTAATTTGATATGCTCCATCAATGGGATTCATTTGCCACACTGCAGCATTACGATCTCCATTCGTTTGAATTGTTTCCCTGTGTGCACATTCGCACACCGCCGGCGTCCACACACTCCTCCTGATGGCGGACGTCTGCAGCGGGATACGGAATCGATAAAGGGTGGCTAAAAAATACATATAAAACTTCTACTCCTATATAAAATAAATAGATATTCCACCCGGGAAAGGAAGCTCCATCCTACGTTCCAGCTGGACGCCTGGCGAGCAGCGGCGGTTGAAAGCCGACCATCAGGGCTAGTCTTGTGTGTTCCAGGCCAGGCTAATCATTGGTTTTTTGGGCCACGCGGCGTCCCTCTGGGGGACGGCCATGATGTCCTGCCAGATTACCGGCTAGCGCTGCCCTAGCGGAGCGGCCGCCTTTCATCCTCAGCTTTGTACCGCGACATGGGGGTCATCTGGGGGGCATTAAGGCGGCCTTATCTCCCCAATGTACTGATAATTTGTCATCATTTCATCTGTGTGGCGGTATGGGTGGTGGAGGTGGTGACTCAGTGCACATCATCTCTCTTTACTGCAGGACTTTTTTTTTTTTTTTCAACTGCCACTGTGTGAAAGGTGGGAGCGGGGATGATTGAATCGTGAGGATTACATTCGTCCATTTCAAAATAAAAGTCGGAGACGTGTTGTGTGTTCTTTGTTCTCGGGTTGGCCTGGTCATAATGCTGTTTTACACCGCATCACTTTCGTTATTCTGATCAGTTTGAGTTCAGGTTCAATTTGTTACCCATACAGTTATATACAGGTACAATCTGAGGAAAAATGCTTGTATGCCTGCTCTGTAGAATGAAGTTAATTATGTGTTTCCATCTATGCCTTTCAGAGGGTGATTTTCAACGTGGTGAACTTCTCCAAGACCAAGAGCCTGTACAGAGACGGCATGTCCCCTGTGGTCAAATCCACCAGCAGACCAAAGTGGTAAACAGCCTCCATTCTCCACAGTGAATATATAGTGGGTAGCCTACATTATATCTAACGCAGTGTTCTCAACATGCATCATGCTGGTTGATATTATACAACTTTACCACCCTCTTTGAGCGCAACAAAGTTGCACTCACACACACACACACACCTACACACACACACACACACACAACTTAAAGACGAATGCCTCAGATTCCCTGAGTGGATACGTCTGGCCCCATTAGCATGTGATCCGGTGGTTGCCGGTATGACGGCTGTCTGAGGTAATAACGGCTGACTGACGGATGCAGATGAGTGTGTGTGTGTGTGTGTGAGAGTGTGTGTGAGTGAGTGAGTGTGCGTGTGTGTTTGTGTGTGTGTGTGTGTGTGTGTAGTGGCCCGAGTGGACCCAGCGGGGCGAGCAGGGTGGCGTGATGAAGTGTGGCCGTCCAACAGGAGCCCTGACATCTGTCATCAGCCGGCACAGGGCACGACGCAGGAACACCAGGCATCTGCCACCCTGAGCTCCGCGCGTGTGTGTATGTGTGTGTTTGAGTATTTGCGTGTGTGTGTGTGTGTGTGCTCGGCCAGCCGCCGCTTGTCGTGGCGTGGCGTGACGTGGCGTGACGTGGCGTGACAGGTCACAGGCTAATGGGAAGAGACAATGGGCGTGACACGGTAGACGGGAGGGGTGGTGTGGTTTGGAGGGGAGGGAAGGAGGGGACTGCTGCTGTGTTTGATGCGTCGAGGGGGGGTAGATGGGGGGGGGTGGGGGGGGGGGGGGGGGGGGGCGGTGGAGTAATATAAGTTTCGGTATGATGAACCGAGGAAAACACACCTCAGTGTTTTGTGTCCATCCATTTCATCATTTCATGTTTTATTCACACCCCTCTAATCAAACAATGTGTGCCGTGCTGAGCTATTAATAAGCGCCCATAAATAGGTATTAAGTGACAGTCGCAGCGGGGGGTAACACGACGGCAGCCCCGGCTCCATCTGCTCTCCCCGGGCTAACCTGCTTCGTCTCGCGACCGTGCGTCGCCGCCACCGCTCTCGCGTAGCTGTTTTTCCAACTGTCTAAAGGCTTCTGAGAACCGAGGGCTGACATTGTTTGTGTCCCCACAAAGTGGTCAAGATGCTTTTAACACAGCCTCCCCTATTTGACTTTCCATCAGCGCAACAAAGCGCAGGCAGCTGCAAAAGTAGCAATCTTCTCTTTGACAGCTACAGATATGGAATAAATAGAAAGCCCAAAACCAGAGAGAGAGACAGAGAGTGAGAGAGAGAGAGAGAGAGAGAGAGAGAGAGAGAGAGAGAGAGAGAGAGAGAGAGAGGGGGGGGGGGGGAAACGCTGGCGAGAATAGATTGCTGTCCCCGCCACCATCATCCCTGCAGCCCTGTGTATTTATCAGAAGAAGCGTCAGTATTAGCCCAGGAGTTGAAGCCTTTATCTCCCTGTGCAGGTGCCCCTACGTCCCGGGGCCCCTTGCAGGGCTGGGGAGCTGGAGGGGGGGGGAGGCTCTGCCAGGCTTGGCTGGTCTGGGCCAGGCCCGGCCCGTCCCCGTGAGAGACAGCTGGCAGATTAGGCACCTGCAGGGCCCTTCACCGCTACAGGTGCAAGGATGTTCGCTCCAACCGTTCCTCCCACCTTCCTCGTTTCCACCTTCCTCCTTCCCTCCTTCTCATGCTTTCTTTCAGCCAGACACGTTTGGCTGACAGTTTTGAGCACCCGGAGCAGAAGAACATTAGAAAAGACGAGTTAGGCATTCACAACCGATTGGGAGTGATTCGGCTAGATTGTCCATTAAAGATTTCATACCCAGATCCTTAATCTGAATAATAATATATCTAATAAAAATAATAATTATGTCCAATGAATAATAATTAATTGGACATAATCCATGCACAATGTTGTAGACTACTACAAGAATACTAAACATATAAAAGTGCTGTATTAATTATTATGTTCTCATGATGGACCGAACACTAGATGTGTCAAACCACCACATGCAGCGTTAAATGTATTCATTGGTGATCTGAAAGGAAAAAAAGTTAGTTATTATAGTTATTGCAAACAATTGCATAGTTATTGCAAACAAATTACTAATATTACTGGGAGGAGGGTGGATAAATGGATGGCTGAGTAATGGATGGATGGGTGAAAATTTGTTATCAATTGTATGGTGGATGGATGGACGGAAAATAAATGGATTCAAGAGACAGATAGATAGATTGATGAATGGATAAATGGAGGGATGGATGGAATAAATTGCTTATCTGATGTAGCTAGAGCTGCGCCGCTCATAAAACCCTCGCCACTGTAGCAGAAGCCTCAGACATTGCACCTATCTGTCACATCCTGATTTCCACATCCTTGAAATTAAATTGGCTCACAAGGCCGTATATTCATTTTAAACTGAATCACACGTATTACAGAGTGAGAACGGAGGTGATAAAGATGGCAAGTAGTGTAGGAAAGAGGTGCGGAGAGAGTCTCTGAGTTGGAGCGTGAAAGAAAAAGGAAAAAACCCCAAAACATGCTTTGCTGTCCAAGAAAACGGTCCCTGTGGGTGACTCTAGGTGCCAACTAGGTTCCCAGTGGTCCGCTATTAAGACTGCCAGAGCAAAGAATTGCCCGGCTCCTTCATTATCTGCGTCCAGAACCATCTAATTAGAAACTCACAGTGCATTGTGTCGAGGTGTGGGAGGAGGGCCCGAGTCTCCGCCTATTTGTACCGAACCATTCCAACAAACAGATGTTACATATCCACTTTGGAGGTGCAAAGTTGCATCGGGCCAAATCTCTGAGCGTGCGATGATACCTTTTCAACACAGTTAATTACTCTTTCGATGAACAAAAAAAAAGATTCAATTGCTCTTCGCTCATAGCCGAGAATGCCGGAAGGAAAAGGTTGTGCTCTGATCTCTTTGTGGTGAATAAATGGTTTGAGATTGTGGCCCAAAGTAACAATGTTGAGATTGAGGGCTGCCGAGAGTGCACAAGAGAAGTACAAAAACGTAACAGTCGGAAACTGTACCGTTAAACGTAGTTTTCTGTCCGTCAAACATCCACCGGCGTGGATGTTTCGGGAACTGAAAACATGTAGTGATGCACAATTCCATCAAGTGGAGCGCTGTGCTCAGTAGGGATGTGAAATAAACCATCGTGTTCTGCCTATTTATTGTTTATTGAGAGTAATATTAGGCACCTGATAGAGACATCCCCTAAATGGAGATTAGGGATTAGGGAGTAGTGAACCATTTTGGACCAAGCTAATAGATGTGGAACATAGCTCTGGTATAGACCCCTTTTCAGTCAATGTCATGATGACGTCACAGCTAGCTGGAGGCAAAACAAAGCAACAACTGGAGGCAAATACGAATACACCAACTATCAAAACTATGTCATCTTGCTGTGTCGTTGAGTACCGGAAATAAAGTATTGCCTGTTGCAGGTGTGGATATGTGACTAAGGTTTGTCATGTCCACCTATTGAACAGGTGAATGATCTTGTAACTCTCTTAGCAAATTAGCTAAGAGAGTTATACAATCCCACTTTCAAATATGAGATGTAGACTACTTTAACCTCGCCATGCAAGTGCAGTTCATCGTTAAGATATAGCCGTTTGCTCTATGTACAATAACTATAACTAATTGGCAGAATTTTCCATACAAAGTTACTTCTACAGCAAACTCAAATAATCATACCGTTTTACTTTTGTGATCCGAGTCCAGTGACGTAACATGATTTTGAAAGCACGGTTGTTCTTTTTAGACGGTATTCTACCATACCAGGGTGTAATACAATCTCATTGCCATTTTAAGTGTTTATTTTACGGTTTAATGTCGTTAGCATGCGCTGGATTCTGAGAACAGGTCTTCTCTATGGCTCAACACCGTCATTTGAGAGAAAGAGGTGCATGTAATTTGTTTTTAGGGGAATTACTGGGGAGAATAAAACACAATATTAAAAAAAAGTAATAAAATGAATTGTATTAGTGTCTAAACTTTGGACACTTTCTTGGATACCATAGGTAATACAGAACTCTTGATGGTGGCGGTGTTGAGGTTGAGCCAAGAGATAACCTTGGCGTCCTAACCTCATCACCGTCTAAGGAAAACAACCATGCCTTCAAATTCAAGTTTCATTGCCGTACATATTCAGATAAACGTTAACATTAACAAAAACCTAATAGCCGGTGTTTGCTACGCATTCAAGGAATTATTCTGCCTCCACCCCAAGCCCTGACCGCAAATGACCCGCATTGTTTACCAACAGAAAGCAGAAAATTGGATAATGTCAACTTTTTCAAGTAACACTCCCGGTCCCGGAGAGTTGAGTGACCGTACATATTCAGAGAAACTCATATTTCCTTCAGCCATTGTTAAAAAAAAACAAGCCAACAAAACTTGCTGGCTAACGTGTTCAAGGAAATATTCTGCCTCCACCCACAAAAAGACGTCATAATGTTTACGAACAGAAAAGGGGTCTATATGCAAATACCTTTTTTACCTAGGACTAAATTACTTTTGCTAATCAATAAGCAAAACTTTTCTGTTTTGCTAAACTTTTCAGTGGCAATACATGTATTATAAAACAGAGGCATTGTGTACGTGCAAAAAACTAAATCCCCTAAAGTAGCGCAACGTGTGCTACTCTCTGTTAATTAATGTTATACTTCTTCCATCCATCGGGGGGTGGGTAAAAATAGCTCTACCTCTACCCATGCAAGCGGATGAGCAGTCACAGCCATCGGAGAAGTGTTGCCAAACATGAGCCGCTAAAGTTAGCGGCAGCCAACCTTGGTCAAGGGTAACTGCTTCTCTATCCTTTTTATTAAAAAGGGGGAAAAAATTAGAGTGCTTTTGCAACCCGGGGTGTTCGGCTCAAAGTCAGCCTGTCAGCCATCAGCCAGTCAGTGAGTCAGTCAGTGAATAAATCAGTCGGGGCAATTTTCCCTTTTTTTATTTATTTTTTTTGCCAAAATCCTTCTTGTAAGCTTGTGATGCAACAGCATAGTGGAATTCTATTTGGAGATGTCTGCGGCTCCATCAGACTGCATGTTAGCAGTAATTGTTCTGTCAATCAGCACCGCTCCTGCCTGCCTGCTCCACTCACCATGCGTTATGCCCAGCCAGAGAGAGAGAGAGAGAGAGAAGAAGGGGAGGAAGGGGGGGGGGGGTAAGGATGGGGAGGTGAGACAGTGTGAGGGAAGATGAAGAGCTATCCTGTTTTCTTACCGTGAGCCTGTCTCTCTTTACCGTCTTTGCACCTTTCTGTTGTTTCTCCCAGACTCCCTGCTATTAGTCCTGCTCTGTTCTCCCTGTCCAGCTTCTCTTCACTCTGTACACTCCACCCTCCGATCGGCAGCTCCCCTTTCTTTTGTTGCCATTCCAGCTCACAGTTAATATCTGTTACACTCACGTTGAAAGTGTTATTTAAATGCCCCCACATTGAGTGTATCACTATCACCAACCACTGCCATGGTGTTATTTAATTTATCTTCACCAAGGTTGTTAGATGTAAGAAACGGTGTGTCAAGTGAGACCGACGCATCCGTTATTTAAGTGCAAGGATGTCGAACCAGTCGATGCTGCTTACAAGGCGATTGCACAATGTTTAAACTACAAAAGGTTTGCCAATTTTCTAATTGGCAGTGGCTCTTAGGCTACCGCTTGAGCGAAGCAAATGTAGCATTTGTTAGACAACACTACCTTGTTGTTTAACCTGTTTATACACGCCAATATCAAGAGTAGCACTTGTGTTTAAGGACATGGCATATTTCAACACAAACGTTGCAGAAATGTTCTGTTAATAAACACTATTTAACATTACAATGGCAGTTTTATTTGTTTAGCCTTCTAGCTGGAAGAGTCCCAAATTCCAGGTATACACATTCCAGTTTCTATCACATTTTTCGCTCTTTTTTGCTGCCTTGCCACATATACACTTTTGAAACACTTCTAAAGTGACCTTTCTGATTCTGAAACCCCATCGAGTGTTTCACAGAAGTCAGCACGGGAGAACATTCTCTGTTTGAGGACTTGTGAGTCAGCCACAAAATTGGAGACGTTGCGCTGTGTGGACAGACAGATGGGGAAGGTTGAGGCAAGACCACAGGTCGGTCTCTCTCTCTCCCTCTCTCTCTCTCTCTCTCTGTCTCTCTCTCTCTCACTCGCTCTCTCTATCTCTCGCTCTCTTGCTCTCTCTGTCTCTCTCTGATTTGGCCCCTGTGCTCTGAGACTCCTGCAGCCTCACACACACGCGCACACACACACACACACACACACACACACGCGCACACACACACACACACACACACACATAAACCACCAGCACCGTAGCACTCGCACAATTAACCATGTGGCATGCCTTTTAATAATAGACCCTTTAATTGTCGACAAATGAAGAGTGATGTAAAATAGCTAATAGCTTGCGCTAATTAATAGGAGAACCCAATGCTTGTTAATTAAGGGCAAACAGGACAAGGACCAGCTCGAGTAATTTGAGCAATAAAACCGAGACTAACGATTCATTTCCAAACAGGCGTGCGCCATAAAAACGTCAGGCAGGCAAGCCCCCCGTTTTTGCTCCGCAAGAGAACACCCACAGACCCCGGTTGTTCCCCCCCCGTTATGACAAGCATCCCAGACCAAGCCCAAGGAATACACACACACACACACACACACGCACATACACACATACACGCACACACACCCACACACACACACACACACACACACACACATACACACAGCCACACACACACACACACACACAGACAAACAAACAAAAAGAGAAGGACAACAGAGATATAAACAGCGCTGCATGCTCCTGCCCTTCCTAAGGCTAACCACTGTCATGAGAAGACAAATGGCGGCTATATAGAGTCACTGGGAGATTATAACATAGATTATTTCCCACAGCACGTGTCTCGGCGGCGTGCTTTATTGTGTGCATTGCTTGTTTAGCAGGAGAACACAATATATGGAGATAAATGTTTTCCCTATGTAGTTGTTGAATTATATTGCCACTAGTTTGTATTAATTTAGCACCTCTGTGTTCACACTGCCTAGTTACCCCCCCCCCCCCCCACCCCTCTCTCTCTCTCTCTCTCTCTGTCTCTCTCTCTCTTTATATCTCTGCGGTCATAATTCTCAGCCCAACGGCTGTAGGAGGAAATGGATATCCAGCTAAGGATTCTGACACGCTGTGTAACTTTTATAGCCAAACATCCCTTGTGAGCGCAGTGTTCATTCAAACTTTTCCCATCATTCCACCGAGACCAAGATCCAAGGTAACACTTGGATCTTGTAATATTTTTTTATTTCCATCACACCTATATTCCGGTGCAAATGTTGAATTAAAAAAAGGAAGAGCTGTTCTAGTAGTAGTACTTACCCCTGTGCTGAGAACGGTTCGATTCATTTGACAGTATTCTCATACAAGATATTTAGATTAAAAAAGTAATATATGCCGCCTCTCAAACAACATTGCCCCGTGTGATAAGGGGAGAGGACAAAATCTTTTAATATAAAAACCAAGTGCAGAAGAGAGCAGGAGATGCACTGACACCTAATTCTGTGTCACCATTTTACCCTCAGAGAGGAAATGGAGAGCGCCATGAATCTAAGTGAATACTTGGGATTGAATACTAGATGTGGATGTATAGCGAGCCGGTGACATTAGGCACAACCCCAAGCAGGGCTTGTGTTCCGGGGGCAATTACTCTCATTCCAACCCCCCGGTCGGGCAGACTTTAAAGATTTGTAAGAGGAAAGTGATTACAAAGCTCTATTTTATTAGATGCAATGGCACCTCTCTCTATTTCCACTTTCCCATTTCGTCTGGGGTACTTTATTCTCCTCTATATGCCATCAGGACAAATAGGAACGAGAGAGGTGGAGAGAGAGAGAGAGAGAGAGAGAGAGAGAGAGAGAGAGAGACATGGAAGAGAGAGAGACATGGAAGAGAGAGAGGACTAGAGATGGAAGAGAAAGAGAGAAAGAGTGAGAGAGAGAGAGAGCGAAATAAAGAGAGAGAGAAAGAAAGAGAGAGACAGAGAGAGACAGAGAGAGAGAGAGAGAGAAAGAGAGAGCATTACCAATCGGATCTATCTACTGCCTTCCCAGATTCCCTGTTCACGGAAGCTCATTAACATGCTTCCAGAAGGAGCGAAAGAGGATTATATGGAGGAAATAATGGGACAAAATGTTACAAATAGATTAATAATCTACTAGATGAGGATACGGCTGTGTGGGATTGTGTGTCTGTGGTTCTGCAGCTGCAGCAGCACACGTGTGTCTGTGTGTGTGTGTGTGTGTGTGTGTGTGTGCGTGCGTGTGCGCGTGCGTGCGTGCATGCGTATGTGTGTCGGGCATGTGTGTGTGGGTATGCATATTTCCCTGCAGAGCCACTGAGAGACAGAGCAGGGAAGACAGGCGTGAGGTCTATTGCACAGAGATAGACAGGCTGCTCCTGGCTCTCTCCATTCAACCCACAAATGACTTACCTGGACAGTTTTATGTTTGCCTGGAGGAGAATTAAAAAGCCACTTCATTCTCCACTTTTAGCGCCGGGTGCCCGTGTCAGCGCCGCCACCCCCCCCCCCCCCCCCCCCCCCCCCCCCCTGAAAGCTCTAATCTAAATGCTTTTGTCAGGGGAGATTTGGTAGATTGCAGCAGGCAGGGGTACAAATTGGTTGTATCATCTTATAATGAACTAGGTGAGGCGTTGCAGTTTTGCAGTGGCCAACCGTTCTCTGGTTACGCTATACTGTAAGTAAGCTGGGGGCCGCTTTAAGCATCCCTGCTGCTCCGGGAGGCTCCTTCTAAACGCCTCTTCTTCCCACAGCCCTTACCATGTTCCCGCACACCGACACATCCCGACATAGTCTTCATGGTCATGTGGTGGAATCGAGTCCGATTCGAGACCGACACAAAACAGCTTTTCCTTTTGCAACTTTCCAAAGGGGCAGAACTAATTCGTGTTGGCTTTCTGCCGTCGGTGTTTGCATTGCTTCCAGCGGCCGAGGTTGCTGTGCAGAATAGAGCGCAGGGCGATGTTGGTGTGGATGGGCCCCGGCTTTTCTCCGGGATTATTGGGTATGCTCAGCACGGTGACTGTTTGACCCACTGACCCTAGCTAAAGGATTATGGGTATCTCAGCGATTCCCAAAAAACCCATGCTGTCAGGCGCTGACGGGACATATTAGGGTGCTGTGAAGGTGTGGCCGCTATCTGCATTCTGCCCAGCACAAGCCTTTTCATTCTGTTTCCCTCACCATTACCTTTCTCTCTATCCATCTATCTTGCTTTTTTAAAGAGACAGAAAAAGCCTCGGTCAAGCTAATAATAGACTCAATTTTTGCAACTGAAGCAATTGGGGTTTTAAAAAAAAAAACAATGATTACTTGAATAACATTCATTAATGATATAGATATAGCATATATATATATATACTGTATATATATATATATATATATGTTTATTATCTTGAATTACAACAGCTTAGCTATGTCGACACAGTGGTAGTAGTGGGCTAGATGTAGGCTGCTGGACTCCGGCTTCACGGCTGTGTATCTGCAGCTGGCAGGCCCGCTAACCATTTCCCTCCCTGCTTTGAACATAGATCCTTGAAGAAGTCCTCCTCCTCCTTCTCATCCTAATTGCCTTCACTTTCCCTTGATGACTCTTATTCCACTTTTTATTAAAACATAAACTTTATCCATTGCCCACCGCTCTCATGCGCTTTTCTCTCTCTCTCTGTCTCTGTCTCTCTCTATCTCTCTCGCTCTCTCTCTCTCGATCTCCCCCCTTTACTGATATATGCATCAGTCTATGTATATATGTATATATGTGTGTGTATCTTGTATGTTGTATGCATATCATATGTATATGATATACATACATACATATTATGGAGAAAAGCGGGAAACACACTGTACTCTCTCTCCCTCATCCTCTCTCTCTCTCTCTCTCTCTCTCTCTCTCTCTCCCTAATCCCCTCTCTCGCCATCTCTATCTCTTTCTCACTCTCTCTCTCTCTGTCTCTCTCTCGCTCTCTTTCTCGATCTCCCCCCTTGACTAATATGTGCATCAGTATACAGTATATGTGGAGGGTGTGTGTGGAGTGTGTGTGTTGATGGCTGGTTTATCCTGGGTGCCATGAGTGCTCATGCACCCCAGGTGTGCAGCCCCACCCAGCCAGAGTCCAATCAGTCTGACTCAGGCCAGGTGAGGCTGTAAACCAGCTCCACAATATATATATATATATATATATATATATATATATATATATATATATATATATATATATATATATATATATGTGTGTGTGTATCTTGTATGTCTAATGTATACCATATGTGTGTCTGTATACATATACATGCTCACTGGCAGCCTGCGGTCCATGAGCACCACTGACAGTAGTTATTTGAGTTAGCTGGTGTTCAGATCACCATGACGACCCACTCCTAGCCTTGTCCCCTCTATTCCAATGAAGTGATCTGTAAATGATGATGCCACTGTTGTGTAGTGCATTCCTTTTTTTCTTTGTGGAATTGATCTGTCTCCATACGCCCAGCCGAAATGTAATTACTGCTGCGTAAAGGGTAAGGTGGGAGGGAAGGAGTAAGTTAGGATGAAGATTATGCATTGTTTTGTGCGAGACGGGATGGTTGTTTTTACAGGCAATATTTTAAAGAACACCCGTTAACACCTTATTGTGACTGCAAGGAAAACAAACTAAAGCATACACTATTTTCTTTTATTTAAAACAGGTCGTTTCTTTTCAAAGCTTGTGATGTTGTACCTTATTGTTACTGCTAACTAGCTACAGTAACTAGCTAAGACCAAACTTTGTATCAGTCTTTTCCATCTTTTGTATATCTTTAATATATTTTGCAGGGAAGCCTTTGGGTGTGTGTGTGTGCTTATGTATTTTCTACCATGTGTGTGTGTGTGTGTTTGTGTGTGTGTGTGTGTGTGTGAGTGTATGTGTGTGTGTATGCTTATGTGTTTTCTACCAGGTGTGCTTGTGTGTGTGTGTGTGTGTGTGTGTGTATGTGAGTGTGTGTGTCTGTTGACGTGCTTTCCACCACGTGCCCGTGCACCTGTCGGCTCTCGCACGTTGATTTTTTCCGCTGCGTGTCCGCCACGCGTTCGTCGCCGCCGCCGTCCCTTTAGGACAACGACGACGACGCAGGATCGCCGTGATCGTGGAAAAAAAAAAAAACGGGCTCATCTGAATATAGATGGGACCCATCTGGTGAGCGCTGGCACTGGCCTTTTGTAATTTGGTAAGTAGCTAAGCATCTGGGGCCCACTAATGAAACTAAAGGCACAGGAAAGGCCCCTGGCTACCGTGGGCTGCCTCTGGCTTTGGGAAATGAAGGGTTTGTAGGTGGGTGGGTGAGTGGGTGGGTGGGGGGGGCAGGGTGGGGGGCGGTTTGGTGGTGGTGGGTGGCAGGAGAATGAATGGAGTCAGGCAGCGGCCAAAAGGAAAAAAAGGGAAAGAAGTGTGCAGAGAATATGAAAGGTCTTAAAGAGACCTAGATGGGTCCTGTGAGAGACCAGGCGAGGAAGCCAAGTAGGCCATTAGAAACATTCCGCCATAAAAGGAAGACACTGGTGTCTTTATATGTGGCCCATTAACTCAGACTTTCATGCGGAGATATCGCACTTTGTGCTGGTATAATGACCAATATAATGATACGGCTGCATATATATGATGCACTGTTAAAAAAAGCATTCCTGTTAAATAGAGTTATGTTAACTATCTACATCAGTTTTCATCAAGGGGATCTTCAGACACTAATGGCGTGCCTGATGTAGGCCTACGTTCCCGGCCAATGAGTAAACCCTTCTCCTGTCTGGCTGCTCTCTTTAAACCTTTTTTTTTTTTAAATGTATCCTTGTGTAAGAAAGCAAAACATAAGTCCTTATGAAGCTAGTAGTTCAAAAAGGGTTTTGTTTGCCCAGCCTAGCTTCTGAATACCGTCTCTACACACCGCATGCTCTGAGGTTATTTGGGAAGCTGTTCTTCTCGCTTGTCCAGATTATGGCAGACCCTCCAGTCCTGTAATGGCAACGCCCGCTTGGTCTGCTTCTCTTGGTCTATACGTATGGAATAAGAAGCTACAGGCGGTCTCACTTAAACTTTATTATTATTATAGTCCCTGTGCTCCTCCCGCCGCCTGATTTCCCTGTGGAAATGAGATGAAACGCCGCCTCTTTTTATTACTGTCATCTTTGTTTTCTGGCCCGCGGTTTGTGGATTGTATCGTCTCTCTGAGCCCGCGCGGTGTGGCACTTTGGAGCTGCCATCTGAAGTCACGAGAAAGAAAAACACAACAAGACAAACAGACAAAAAGGCGAAAACATAAAGAACGGCAACAGCAGGAAAAACCACAACCCGGTACAATGCAAGCGTGCGTGACGGGGGGGGGGGGGGGGGGGGGAAGGGAAATAGTGGCCCTTACATGAAGTCTGTGAACTGCAGCGGGTCGCAGTTCTTCTGCCTGACGATCCAGTTGTCAGGCGGATTGTTTATGATGGGATGGCGACAGACGGCATCAGCCAGAGGCCCTTCGTTATCCAGCCCAACTCCCCCCGGGGCCCAGCAGAGGATGCGTTGGGGAAGAAGTCAGGAGTGCAGATCAACTGGGGGAGTGCGGAGATGGGAGAAAAAGAGGGGAGGGAGGAGAATATGAAAAAAAAAACATAGGTTAAAGGATATCGAGCAGGAGGAGGAGGAGGAGGAGGAGGAGGAGGAGGATGATGATGATGATGGTGGAGCACTAAACTCCACAATATAAAAAAGCAATGTTACAATGACAGAGGAGGTGGAGGTGGAAGGGAGGAGAAGGGCAGAGAAGTAAACTCCACAATATGAAAAAGCAGAGGTTAAAGGATAGAGGAGGAGGAGGAGGAGGAGGAGGAGGAGGAGGAGGAGGTGGTGGTGGAAGGGAAGAGGGCGGGAGGAGAAGGAAATGGAAGGGAGGAGCGGTATACTCCAATATAAAAGAAAAGCAGAGGTTAGAGGATAGAGGAGCAGGCGGGGAAGGAGGAGGAGAGGGAGGTGGAAGGAGTAGGAGGATAGGGAGGAGTCCCCTAAGGTTTTCTCCTCACCCCGGCGAGACAAGCGGAGCGCGGATCAGCCCCTCGGTGCAGCGCTCCTCAAATCATTTATTCATCGGCTTCATTAGGAGGGAATTACAAGGCAGCTTAAGGAGCAGCAGGTCACTTGCTGCTGTCAGTGACGGCGTTTCCTAATGAATGCCTCTAGTCTGTCCTTTCTTGTCAGCAGTTTGTAGATGGGCGCATGGAGGCTTTAAAACAATTATAATAAAGACTTTTAAATAAAGTGGAGATCATGTTATCTTTGCT
>JAOPHQ010003146.1:60000-62500 GCA_030340625.1 Merluccius polli | reverse complement strand
ACACAATATCTTTCATGTTGAAGCCATTAACACATTGTTAGTCAATAAGTCAGAAAAATGGAAGCCTGTGTCAAAGACAAAATACGATTGGTAGATAAAGTTTTCATATCATTTTCATATGAGGTGGTGCTGTGTGATGTTTAAGCAAGCCAGCAAGGATTTTTTTTCTTTTTACAGCTAGTTATATCCGCTGTGTTTACCAGCACAATATCCATCAGTCATCATCAGTCAAATCAACAGGAATAATTTGAGATTGTGGTTCGGCAGGCGGAGCTCAGTTACATAGATTATGATTGGTTTGATTCAAAATACGAGGATAACACACCAGCCATTTCATGTCTG
This sequence comes from Merluccius polli, assembly GCA_030340625.1. Classification (NCBI taxonomy): domain Eukaryota; kingdom Metazoa; phylum Chordata; class Actinopteri; order Gadiformes; family Merlucciidae; genus Merluccius; species Merluccius polli. The sequence continues at coordinate 62,158 of JAOPHQ010003146.1, read as the reverse complement.
GTATGTTCATGTCTCAGCTGTCTATTATGCCGAGGTGGCCAGAGAAGAAACTATGCGTACATCAGGTTAAATCTCCAGCCAAATTCATGTATGGTTTGATCAATGAGAGATTTAGCTTGATTGCATTTCTTCTTTTCTAGAATTCAAGGCAAATGTTTTCATAGGACTTTATGCTATATATAATGATGTAGTATAAAGTAGGTCTGTAACGATTAGATTATTGATTAATGATTAATCGATAATCAATAGAATCAGCAGAAAATTATTCAAATCTAATTTTGATACTCGTTTGTTTTATTCATTCATCACATAAAAATACCAAACATTTGCTACTTAATGCTTCAGAAATGTAAATATTTGTTTCATGGATTATTATGAAATGAATACTTTAGTTGTTCTTGGCTGCTTGTCAGATAAAGCAAGCAAATTTAAGACATCACTTTGGACTCAGGGAGCATTTCATATTATTAAAGACAATATTAGCCTATATCAAATATTCTAAACGTTACGGCCCCAGAAACAGGGTGATCGTCCAGCCCACCAGTGATTACTGAACCTCATAGCCTACTTTACAAAACTCTGTCATTTAAATAGGAGTCTGGAGTTTCTCTCTGTCCCACTAGGCCTACATATTGCTTTTTCCTTACTTGTTATTACAAGAGAAAATTAAACTGAGCTATGCTGAGTGGATTGAACGAAGGCAATTGCAACCACAGTTTTATGAATTCTGGATGAAGGAATGAAATATAACCCTCGCCATCAATTTCTTATTATTTAAATAAAATGTCTAATTTCCGGACTAACATAATTATCCATTATCATCATATTCAAACTTGAGACATTGATTTTGAACTGGAAACGTTTTTAATTTGTTGTACTGTAGGCCTGTTGTTGAATTTCTTTATCCACCAGTCACAGTGGCTGGTGGATGAAAATGTTAACTTCAGGCCCTGGTGCTGAGGCAGGTTTGCTTCTGCATTACTGACATCTTCTGGATTCATTTGTCCATTATCTGCCTAAATTCTAATTAATTACCGTGTTTTACACAACAAATTAAACATTCATTATTTTATTAATAATCAATTGCCTAATTAATTGTCTTATTAATCAACCAAATTGTTTTATTTGAAATCTGCAACGCTGATGGCAAATGTATCAGTGTCCACTTTTATTTATCCACATCCACTTTTACTATAAGACTTGGACTTGCGCCCCTCAGAGACTTGAGACTTGACTTAACTTGGGACTTAAACCTAAAGACTTGAGACTTGACTTAACTTGGGACTTAAACCTAAAGACTTGAGACTTGACTTGGACTTGCATCCCAAAAGACTTAAAACCAGCTCTGACTATGATACCAGATAACATTGCTGCTGTTTTTAGGTTTTTGTGCCCAAAAGGTCCCCTTCACTCATTGAGTTTATATATATTTATTTCATGATGATATAATATGATCTATATCTATCTATCTCTAAGATATCTTTAAGATGCATGTATGTGTACATACATGTTTGTGAGGACAGACACCCACAGATATCTGTATGTGTGTGTAATGCGTACTGTATGTGTCGTGACTGTGTGCTATTGCAATACTATATCACAGTATACAGTATTGCAGTCTGTGTACATATTTTCCATCTGTGTCTCTTGAATCCTTGATGCCTACTTAAAATATATCTCCCCACCTATCCGGGAACATTTGGCAAGGGGAGCTCAGTGTTTGCCAACTGATCACATATGGACTTGTTCTCAAACACGGCCGTCTGAAATCTCAATCAGGATGAATCTGGGTCAAGAATGTAGGTCAGCCGAAACTCTGACATCACCACACAAACCCTCAGTGTCCATCTACCTCATTTTACCTTTTGTTGCAGCGGTTTCACCAAAAGATATAGTTACTAGTATTATTGCTGTCTATATTTAATGTGTTTTTAAAATAGGTAATGTTTGAGAGAATGTGCTTCCCATTCATGGCATTCAAAGGTATCAGTATGTTTGGCCTTGATGAGGTATCACTGAGAAGACGTTTCACATTTTAATTTTGTACATTATTCATCTACCAATCTTTTTTTTGTGTTTTATTCATAGAAATGTGATGGGTGTGAAGGTTCACTTTCAACAGCCTTGCTTTTGATCGCACGGACACACATGCACAATA
>JAOPHQ010003146.1:52500-55000 GCA_030340625.1 Merluccius polli | reverse complement strand
ATCATCTCCTGATTAGATAACCTGACACACATACACCAGGACAATATTCCCAGTCTGTATCTCTCATACATGTGTGATCACAAAATATGACACTAAATATTATTATTAATATTATTAAATCACATGATTTGCTTGTTGTCTCCTATATTATGATTTGTCAAATAATTCAGCCAATTATGCGCATAATAGAACGTGTCTGTTATGTCAAAAAGTGAATATAAAGAGTGTCAACATGTCATACAGTGTCCTTCAACTTTGATCATTCCAGTGTAGTTGTCCCAAGTCCCAGTTCCCATCACAGACAGGCCACAGATCAGGTGTGAGCCCAACGCATCCACGTCCCTCCAATCACATGAAGACAATACGATCAGAGAAGTGGCTCTTATCTTTCTGAAAATGCCTCATATCAGATGACTCATTTAGGCTAATAAGGAGATAATGCTGTGATGTTTCATCATTAATTGCGTATTAAATACACGTGTGTTCACGTCTTCACTTTGACCTGAGGAAGACCATCTGTGGTTGAAACATATCAGTCACATGAAATATAAGTAGTTACTTTCTTTTTTTTCGTGTGCATAATTTGGTCTCTGCTTTTCTGTCTCTCTCCGTCAGGCGACACCATTGAGCATGACTAGTTAAATACACACCGCCCGCGCACAGTTAGCTTGTATATTTACATTACGGCAGAAAAGCAGGAGTAATAGTAGTGTTGAAGCATGATATACTGTGTATATATTATTAAACGTATTAGCATTAACGCAACAGACACCCTTACTGCTCTCTGTCAGCTCAGTGTCAACACGGTTCTCTGAGTGCTGACTTCAGACCAGCGTTCACAACTGAAGCCCGCTGCACTGTGGGCTGTTCATTTGTCTGTAAATATGGTGCTAGTTCTATTTCAAAGCCGTAACCCTGCATAATAATAGCTTCAGCTATAATTCTGTGTTGAACAGAGTCATGTGGAGGCGTGGCTGCGGTAGGATAACAGCGCCAGCAGACCTGGGACCAGCTGACCACCTGCCTCTTAACGGCATGCACATGAATGCAGTAAATGATAAATAAATTAAAGAAGCGCGATTAATGTATCCAAATGTAACAGAGTAAAAGTAATGATTTTTTTACTCTGACAAGTACAATTTTCTCAGAAAGTGACTTGAGTACATGTAACGGAGTAAAGGTAACCCGTTACTACCCGCCTCTGCTAGTCTCCCAAATCAGAAGTCTGATGGGAGACAAGCTCAAATCTGGGTGAACGGGACGTTTCGCTTCCTTTCGCTTCATATTTGTTTCGACCAATCATGTTGCTGGCAGCGGTGATCTGTAACCGCGTAATTGGCGAACACAAACTTGGCCAGCAGTAGTCAACTGGGTAACGCTTTATATTAAGGTCCTTGTAATAACCATTAATTAATAGGTAATAAGGCCCTTGTAAGTCCTTACAAGATGCTTATTAACATTATTGTGTGTTTATAAGCCTATATAAGTGTTAATAATGGCATTATAATACAGTTAATAGCAGGCTATAACACATTTATAAGCGCTTATAAGAAACGTTAACAGTTTGCAAATGCTTAAGAACATTAATAAAAGCCTCATGAGTATCTTATAATTGTTCATAATAGCATTACAAACACCCATAACCCACCCATTACGACTTTGCCATGCCTTTATTAATCTTCTTTTGTTTGCTTATTGATATTAAAATATACTTTATTGCTCATCTATTATAAGTTAACTATGCACTTGTTAACAGTTAACTATGCTTTTTGCAGCTACCGGATCTAAAGCGAGAACAATGCCTTATTAAGGCTAATAAGTCATTTATTATGCATTATTATGCCTTTAAGAATCTTTTTTTGTTTGCTTTACTAAAATAAAATATACTTTATTATGCTGTTATTATCAGTTAACTGTGCACTTGTTAACAGTTAACTATGCTTTTTGCAGCTACCGGATCTAAAGCGAGAACAATGCCTTATTAAGGCTAATAAATATTTCATTATGCGTTTATTAATGGTTAATATGCTTTTCCACCTCCACATCTAGAATGTTGTCAAGGTGGATATAGTGGGAAGAAAAAATGCATAATACAAGTGTTTCAACTGTGAAGGCCAAAATTGTTTTATTTATTGCTGTGGACATATCACTAAAAATGTATCAAAATAAAAATCACCTAAAACAGGCATTTCAAAGAAAGAAAAAACACTTTCAAGGAACTGTAAACATTGTTTAAAAAAAACATGGTCCATTAGAACCACAGCAATTAAAAAGTGCCCCTTTCCAACAGGCAACAGTCTCCATTTCTTCAGTGCCCGAACTGTGTCATCAACATCTGGACAGTCACGGATGGCATCTCGACATTTGCCGGCGTAATCACCATCGGAGCCACGTGGGCTACGCCGCGATGAGTTATGGCAAGCCGAGTGTGCCACAATTCGACTTCAATGAAACGCGCGCTGAAACGCCAGCACGCGTGCCAGAACGCGTTCTGGTTTTC
>JAOPHQ010003146.1:37500-47500 GCA_030340625.1 Merluccius polli | reverse complement strand
CTGATGTGACTCACACAACTGAGTCACATCAGCCGGGAGAGACTGAGAACCCCCCCCATCTGATATCACACAGCGTGATATCACCCAGTCACTCCCGGCTGCTCCGCTCGAAACCCCCGGACTCTGTTGTCTGTAAACACGTTAGGTAGGATCACAACACGCCACATACAGACAATTGATTGAATTTGTACCTTCACTCATGTAGTAAGACTGCAGTCTTACTACACAAGCATGTGAAAAAGATGTGGACATCACCGTTGCTCATTGCTCAGATGAACAGAAGCAGAAAAAAATAGCGTCAATCACCGGGGAAGTTTAAATAATATTAAAAAAGATATTACCAACAGGGTTTTACAATAGATACACTTGCCTCACCGCGCTGCTGTTAAAAAACATTCAATCGGTATTTGCTGAGAAAAAGGAAAGAAAAGACTAAAGATGACAGAGCTAATATAGCAAAAAAAAGAAATAAAAGAGATAAATTAATAAAAGCGAAAAAGGCTAAAACGGAGTAAAGCAAGAGTAAAGAGAGTCAAATGTAAGTGGAGAGACAAAGAGGGAAGGGAAATGCTGTCTCATGGGCTAATGCTATCAGAGGACAGATAAATTGAATCAGTAAGCCAAGTGTACATCTAAGTGTACTCTGGTCTGTTTCCAGCCCTGCACTACTGAGCACATTACTACTACTGGACTGTCTACTAGAGGGAAATATGGCTAAATGGATATCCTTATCGGCCCTACTACAGTAAAGATATGGACACAGTATTCCTTAATAGTGGCGTGTATGTGTGTGTGTGTGTGTGTGTGTGTGTGTGTGTGTGTGTGTGTGTGAGTGCGTGTGTGTGTGTGTGTGTGGTGTGGGGTCTCTTGGCACATTATTGTTATTAGTTAGTCTGGCGCCAGCCAGTCTCTAAGGTCCATTCTCCACTCTACCTTAGAGCATGATCACACAACACACACAACACACACACACACACACACACACACACACACACACAAACATAATGTGATGAGACTATAATGTTGCACTCTGGGAAAAGCAGCATCACACAATTATAGGTTGACATACTCTGCCCCCCACCCTCAACCCCAGACACACACACACACACACACACACACACTGCCCACCTCCCTCCCTCATCGACTAGCTTACTCACCATCACTCACTAGGGGCTTAGCGCTGACATCATCGTTTTATGCGTGTGTGTGTGTGTGTGTGTGTGTGTGTGCGTCTGAACCCTTGCATATGTGGATGTTGTTTTAATCCGCCCTGCCCATTATTCCAGTCTGATATGCACCTGCCCTGCTGCCCCACGGGGGGCTGGTGGCGCCAGGGTGGTAAGGGGCACAGCCATCGTCTGTGCTCCGTTAATTGCCCCGGTGCCCCCTCAGCACACAGGGGGGCTGACGGCTGCAGGACCCTGCCAGCATGGTACCTCTGGTAGGCCAGCAGCGCCCGCACCCGCGCGAGACCCGCCCTCACCGCCGTGCCATGTGGCGGCTCGGAGGCTCTACCACTCAGACACCGCAGTGTTTTTTAATGGGAAAATCTGTAGTTTTAGGCGTTTGTGAAATGGAGGGTTTTTTGCAAAGTTTCACTCCTGTTTAAAGTGTTTGATTTGTGTCGTTCCAAGAGGTCCCTTTTACTCGCTTTCAAATTCAAACCCCTCAAAAGGTCAGCGCTTACTCAAAAGGGCTGGCCCTCTGCTGGCTGGTAAAGAGAAGTATCCTAACATTAATTTAGTATAACACAAGACACCGTCCAAGACACATATACAACAGTAAAAACAAATTAAAAACGTTATGTTAGTTTATCCATATGTATTATTTATTATGTAAATACTATAGTCTCAATTGTCCTATTTGTTATTATTTCCTCCAAGTGTTTTGCAGATTTCCTATTATAAAATCTCCGAGATGCAACCCCCACGCATAAACTCAACCATTTATTTATTCATTTAATTAGCTAGCAGATTTTTTGTTATATCATAGATATTTATGAATCCAAACCGCATGTGGTCTGCAATTAATTGAGTTGGCCTGTTCTGTTAAGTTATCCTGCCGTATTAACGCGTCCAGGCTCTTTTAGCTGCCAAAAGGAGGATAAGCCAAATTTTGGTACAAACACATGAGCTAATTGAAACGCAATCAAACAGACCAGTGTGAATATTACTGCAAACACTAGAGGATCCAGACATACCCCCCCCCCCCGTCTCTCAGAGTCTCCAATAGGATCCGGCACAGGCTGTCTGGTAATAATACCACCTGTGTCTTTGGTACTTCCAATAGGTGAAAGTGTTTTATTTTTATTCTCGTCTCGACCTCATCAGAGCAGTGTTTGTGGTCTGAGGAGCCGGCAAACGGCGTGTTGTCTCCACAGGCAAAATGCGCTCAGCGGCTTCGTTAAGTGTTATGGCTTCCTGGGATAGTGCACTCCCCCTGACCACTACACCGCTAGAAAGGAACATTAATCCCACAAACACATCTCGCATCACCGGCGCGATGTGTTTCCACTTTGGCACACCGCTGTCCATTTGAAGGAAAACCCACCAAAAAAAAAAAAAAAAAAAAAACCATGGCAGTTAACCTTTTTGCGAGAAAGAAAAAAAAAAAAAAAACGTCGTTAAACTACTGTTTCACCCAGACCATCAGTTAGTACCGCATCAATGGATGGGGCTAATCACAATATGTGAGTCTTCATGTGCACGGCAGACACACCTAACACCTGTCTCCGACGCACTACCTGCTGCATGCGTGTGGCAGCCCCGCCAGAAGACAAAGCAAGCGCAGGTTGCCTAGTAACAGTCACAGAGAAAAGAATGCTTTTGTCTTGATTTGCATCCAGACACCGCCGCCACCACAAAGGACAGATGAATGCGTCCAATATACGCCTGCGTATGTAAACACACCTCAACATTAACGCGCAATAAATATGCATGCGTCATGTACACACACACACACGTGCACACACACACACACGCACACACAAACATACACACACACACACCCGTGCGCGCACCTAAGTTTCTTCTGATGATTCCAGGGGGCTATTTTCTGCTTGACTTAGTATGCAAAACAAGAAATACTGTCCCATGTTTTAACAACAATGAGCCTATCAAACATCTGGCATCATTTTAGTGCGCCGGGGAATCGTAGCTCTTCAATTATTGGTATGGGAGAGAGGAAGGAAAATATGTCATTCAATGTGATATGTTTGCTGCAGTAAGTGTCTATTTGCCTTAAATGAGCTGGCTGCGATCCGCGGGGCTTGACAGCTGTACAGACGTGTTGGAAGACATTTAACCTTCCTAACATTTGACAGGGTGAACGCTTGACAAGCTCAGCCCGAGAACAGAGAAATGGAGGAGATAAGAGAGCAGCAATGTGTTTGTGTGCCTCTGTGTGTGTGTGTGTGTGTGTGTGTGTGTGTGTGTGTGCGTGTGTGCTAGTGTGTGTTTTTGTATGTGTGTGTGTCTTCTGTATGTATGTGTGCGTGCTTGTGTGTGTGTGTGTGTGTGTTTGTCTTTGTGTCTGTGTTTGCTCCTCGGTATGTGTGTGTGTGTCTGCATCTGTGCACGTGTGTGTTTATGTGTTTGCGTGTGTGTGTGTATTTCTCTTTGTGTCTGTACGTGTGTTCGTCTATGTCTGCGCGTTTGTGTTCCTCGGCATGTGTGTGTGTTTGCATCTGTGCGTGCGTGTGTGTGTGTGTGTGTGCGTGTGGGTACATTGTTGTGTAGGCCTTGCATACACTGTGCGTGTTACGTGGCCTGCATAAGTGCATATATGGGCGCCGGTGAGTGGCGTGTCCTCTACACTTGATTGATTTGGAAATATAGACAAGGTGTCGCACATATGAAAGCTACCAATTTATGAGCCTTCATCTCGGGACTTCAGAGGGGAGCAGTGTTGAAACAGTGTAGGAATCAGAGCGGGGGTTTGTAGCTGCCAGCGGTTCAGAGGCGCCCGCGAAGCCCCGACATCCCCGCTAACGGCTGCCTGCTAGCCTCCATTTCAACTCTTCTTTTGTTGTTTGTTGCCCCCCCCCCCCGCCCCAACCTCCCCCCCCCCCCATCCCCTCTCCGGCTCTCTCTTGCCGTCTCCCCGTTGCTTTCTCCTCTCTCCTCCTTTTGTCTTGAAAAGCCGTGACAGCCAGCCCCCTTCTTTACGAGGGGCTTGGCTGTTGAGCCGCTCGAACAACCGCGCCTGGGTCCATGATCCCAGACAGTTCCGGGTCTCTTGCCGGGGGTTTGAGTGACTGAGTACAAACCCGGCCTTGTTGCCGCCGCCGCTGCTGGTGCTGATGCTGCTGATGCTGCTGCTGCTCTGTGGCTGGGAAACCTCGAATTCTGTAAAGCCATGTCTTGTGCCGGCGTTATCAACTGCTGGTGGATGCTCCCTGTCCCATGCAGTGATAATTCTGTTTGGGAAACGGGGGCAGTGTACCACGTCAAGACACGGCCAGGGGAGAGGCATGGGGAGGGGAGGGGAGGGGGGGGGCACATTTAGATAACAAACACAAAATTACCAGCTGCCGAGCGGGACCAGCCAACGTTGCTCTGATAAAACCCTGAGCAAAGTGTTTGTGTGTGTGTGTGTGTGTGTGCACAAGTTTGTTTGTGTGTGTGTGCGTGCGATTGTGTGTGTGTGTGTGTGTGTGTGTGTGTGTGTGTGTAGGTGGGCTCTCAGGTAGACCCTCTCTCCCATAGAGATGACACAAAGCTGTTTTCTGTGGCCTATGGCAGTAATGCGGGAACGGGACGCGCTGCAGTAATTAAAATCAATATCCAGGACTCTCTGAGTTACCAGCAAGGTCACACACACTGCCCTGCCGAGACACAGAGGGTAAAAGAGAGAAAGGGAGGGGAGCGAGAGAGAGAGAGAGAGAGAGAGAGCTTGGCCAAACAGGGAAATATATAAAAGAATGAGGTGTCACCTAATTTTAATTAACCTACCACTTGGTGGCCTGGCATGTGTGTGTGTGTGTGTGTGTGTGTGTGTGTGTGTGTGTGTGTGTGTGCGTGTGTGTGCGTGCATGCGTGTGTGTGTGCCTGTTTGTTCGTCTGTGACTTATCTCCATTTGTGTAATTGTATTGTATGCTATGAGCTTATCTTTGACTCTCTTTGGGATGTTTACTTTCGCGTTACATCATTGCCAAGGGGTCCACCCCAACCGTGCGGAAAACGACACGCAGGACAAAAGCAACGAGCACCCATCCACGGGAGATAAAAAGACGCAAGCTCCCATCCGTGCGAGATACAAAAAAGTTGCAAGATGAAATGCCCATGGTGGCGACGGCGATGGCCGCGGAAACCGGCTCAAGGTCCGCAGAACCGCCACCCAAACCCGGCCTTGCCAGATAGAAGATGGAAGCAAAGGAAGTCAGTCATGATAGCACAATGTGAAATATAACCTTGTGTCCCGTCTATTATATACAATTTATTAAGTATGCCAATGAATGTCTCTCAAATACGTACTCAAATATGTCGAATATTTAGGCCTAAAAACGAAACACAATGTGCATTTCAGTGTCTGAGACGCCGTTCTCAACTGCTTGATTCGGTTTTATTTGTTCGTTCCTATAACGAATGATGAATTAAAAAGGTTGACGTTATTGTTGGCATTATGATTATATCCTACCTTATCTCCTATGGTAGCTTAACTCAACAAGGCCTTTCCTTTTGTATCCGTCAAAAGAAAAAACACTACAGCCGTTCTGTCTGGGGGGCATAACATCTACTGAACTCGGTCGGCCTAATAGGTTACATCGCCTGACTTAGATCCTCATAGCTCTGATCGAAACAGATATGTGACTTGATAAACACATGGATTGCACAAGACACAAGTCGCAGCTTGATATTAAACCAATGTCTATCAGTCTAATGTTTAAGTTAAGCCATGCATCCCCCCCCCCAAAAAAAGAGTAATGCAAATAAAGAGCAAATACAATGAAATAAAACTCATGCAAAAATAAAAAAAATCAAAGAAATCAAATAAATACTTCAGCACACCACTCGCAAATAAAAGAACAAGAAGACAAGAAATATAAAAAGAATATGTAAGCACACCCCACCATGCACTGTCACGGTCCGATGCGGGCGGCGGGGTGGGGGGGTGGGGGGGGGGGGCAGCCCTCGTGCGCGCCGGTCGCACTCTCTCGCACGTTTTAGCCCTCGCACGGACGGCCGTATATACGGCTGCCAACGCCCAGGCTCCTGTGAGTACAGCTCGGCTAGCTGTCCGGCTACGCCAGACAGGGTGTGGCTAAGCTAGCTACAAGCTGCATTAGTATTCTGCTGAGACAGCCCTATACCAAGACCTTTTCCTCTTTCCTTTCCCTGTGAATAATCAACCTCCCTTTTCTTCTCTCCCTCTCTTTTTTTTTTTTTACAGCGAACACACCAGCAGGGACTTTCTGATATGGGCTTTGTGTTTTACGATGTACCTGCAGGGATTTGTCCGTGTTAAGAAAGTACAAAAAAGTGGGCATCGCATCGCTGTTTGCTCCGGATTGCTATGCAAGTGGGTTGCTAAAGCCTTGATGTCTTGATGCTCCGAGTAAACCCACAACTTATCTGAATGCGAATGCCTTTTCTTTCTTGGAGGGTGAGGGACTGGGAGGGAGTGAAGTGGTGGAGGGGGGATGGCGGCGGCCGCGGCGGCGGCGGGGGGGGTGGGGAGGCGGTGTAGTCAGAGTAGGGTTGGGGAAAAGTGTGTCCTCTGTAGAAGTTAATGCAGTGCAGCCTGTCCTGTTTGTTGATTATCAGCTGCTGTTTCTAACCGAGCTCCACAGATAGGATCTCCATCTGATCTGCTGCCAGAGACGAGGCTCCGACACCCGCCTGGCCGCCGCATGCTACGGCCACCGCCCCCCCTACCTCAACCACCCCCCCCCCCCCCCCCCCCCCCACCCACCACCACCCCCACTCCCACCCCTACAACCTCCCCCATCCAATATCCCCCTATCGGGCCCTGATCTACCTTCTCCTCTCTCATCCTCTGCTTATCGACTCATTCCGACCGCCGCCCCCCTCCCCTGCACACACACACACACACACACACACACACACCCTAACCACCACTCTCCTCTCTCCATCACCCCACCCACACCCTCTTCCTCCGAGTGACCCCCCCCCTCCCCCTGTGATTAGCCTTGTTCTTATACGCACTAAACCAAGGTGGAAAAGGCGATGTGTATTCTAAGGAGCCGCGAGATAGAGGAATGAAAAGGAGGGAGGGAGATAGAGAAGTCAAAAGGTCCTGCATGGCAAGAAAACCAGATTGACACACGGAGTGAGATGCACACAGACCGACAAACAGGCAGGCAGGCAGGCGTGCAGACAGACGTGAAGTCGGAAAAGGGGGACAGACAGTTGGAAATCCAAGTAGGGAACAGTTCAGTAAACAGAGAGTCCCGATGGACTCCAGCGATGGTGTCCCGTTTCTAATCGATTAGCCTTGAGGTCCGCGGATCAGTCAGTTCTGCCAAGTGATCGCGCCGGGTGCTGCACACTGAATTCAACACACGACTGCCCAGATAAAATGGATGTGAACAATGCCGTTGTCAATGTCAAGCAACAACATGTAGCGATATGTCCTATATCATCTAATATACAATTCTCTTGATCGCTATCGGCAGATCTATTTGGACGTCAAAACCCACTAGACATATTCAAATCCAGTGAACCTTCAACAAAAGACACACATACAAAACAAAATCAAGGGCGTTTGACTATACTTTGGTGGAGAAGTCAAATACACCATTTATTGATTTATTGTGTCTATTTTCCTCTGAATGTTTTCAGACGTCCTCTTGATCCAAACATTCTGGTTTTCGTTATTTATGTGTGGGTGCTTTTGTCCTGTCGTTTTGGGTTTTTCCAGGCAGAGGATCCCCGCCAAAAATGTGTACTACTACCGCTGCCCCGACCACCGCCGCAACTACGTCATGTCCTTCGCCTTCTGCTTCGACCGGGAGGACGACGTCTACCAGTTTGCCTACTGCTACCCCTACACCTACTCCCGCCTGCAGCACTACCTGGCCGGCCTGGAGCGCAGGAACCTGCCCTACCTGCAGAGGGAGCAGCTGGGCCTCAGTGTGGTAAGTGTGTGTGTGTGTGTGTGTGTTTTTCATGGCGAAGACAGTGAAATAACAGGTGTGTACATGCGCACGCCTGTGTGTGTGCGTGTCTGTTTGTTTTGGAGTACCAGCTCTAAATTGGTAAGTTAGATGTGCCTGTCGGCATAACGTCAGTCTCACCTGTTGTTTGGCCCGTGTGTGTGTGACGTGTGTATATGTGTTAGAGAGAGAGCGTGAGAGAGAGAGAGAGAGAGAGAGACAGAGACAGAGACAGAGACAGAGAGAAAGAACAAAAGAGAAAGAAAGATTGTGCTAATGTGTGGTGTGTATCTGTGTGTGTGTGTGTGTGTGTGTGTGTGTGTGTGTGCGCGTGTGTGTTTGTGTGTGTATATGCCTGTGTGTGTGTGTGTCTGTGTGTGTGTATGCGTCTCTGCACGTATGTCCATGTACGTATGAGGGTGTGTGTGTGTCTTCATTCGTTGTGTGTTGATATGTGAGAACTTGTGTAATCAGCGGCGCTATAACCCAGTAGCTGAAGCAGCTAGTGGATCATACACACTGCCTGCAGTCCTGTCTGCTCTTATCAAATAATTGTGGGAGAAAAACTCATTAGAAATGCTTGCGAGATTGCTACTTTTTCTCCTTTCCTCCTACATTTGTCAAGGAGAGCTTGCTGCAAGGGGGGGCACCATGAAAGTACAGGTGTTGATAAGGAATGCATGACCATAAAATACCGAAAGGCCTCTGATATTTAGAGAATATAGCCTGAAATGCCACACGATATGGATCATAAAAGTGATACGTCGATGAATGTGGTTTGGAAGAATAATGTCATAAAGATGAGTAGACGCCTGTCTGTACTCTCCCCTATGCAGAAAACATAAACAAAACCAACACCCCCCCGCTGGTCACAGACAAATAATGAATGAAAACAATGTGAGCTTCATCTTTCAATCTTTAATGAAGCAGTAAAAAAAAAACTACCAAAGTTTAATAAAAAATGATCTTGCTGCATGTACTCGGTTACCATTGCGAGCACCCAGAGACAACAGAGAGATAGGGACAGGTATAAAAATGTGTCCTGTGGTATTGTGTCTTGTTTTTCCGGTACCTTTTTTCCTTTCTTGCCTTTTGAATTTGTACGAAATTGTATTTACACATTATAGGAGAGAGAGAGAGACAGACAGAGACAGCGACACAGAGCGTGAGCGAGCAAGAGAGAGAGACAGAGACACAGAGAGATAGAGAGAGAGAGAGAGAGAGAGAGAGAGAGAGAGAGAGAGAGAGAACGAGAGACAGAGAAACAGGGGTAGAATTAGGGCCGACCAGGCTCTTAGTGTTGGGATTAGTATTCACGGTCATAGAGAAGGTTTTATGGCCGTATTTTTCTCTTTATGTTCTCTGGGCCTGGGTGGCAGACAGCCCAGCCCAACACCCTCATATCTCTTTCCCTTATTCCCTCTGCCACCCCCCCCCCTCCCATACCCCTCCCTCTCGCTCCCCCCTCTACCTCTCCCGCTCCAACCCTCCCTCCTCTTTCCCCTATCTCATGCACACATATCATCGCACAAGACACACACACGCACACACGGCCACACACACGCACACACACACACACACTCACACACACACACTCACACACACATGCACGCAGACATAGGAACACACACACAGAGGTCAGAGGGGAAGGGATAAGAGGGGATGAGGGGCCTTTCTCACTGCATCAAAGTTTAAAGAGGGATTGCTGCCCTTTCCCAGCCGGTGCCTTAGCAGGGACGCCCGGGTAGCATTAACCTTCTAATGGGCACAGGTATCTCTCAAGGATGGAAATAGAGGCCGGGCCATTTGAACTGGCATTCTCCTATCATGCTGACTAATTTGTTTTCTGTAATGTATTCCTCCCCAACCAAACATGCAGCCTG
>JAOPHQ010003146.1:7500-27500 GCA_030340625.1 Merluccius polli | reverse complement strand
TGATGTATACATGTGTGTGTGTGCATGTGTGTGCATGCCTGCAACTGTGCATATGTCTATGTGTGTGTGTGTGTGTGTGTGTGTGTGTGTGTGCACGTGTTTGTGTGTGTGTTTGTGTGCGCGCGTGTGTGTCAGATGGTGCATCACCACGTCGAGCCATTGTAGGGGCGTCAATGCGCCACCCTATGCATTCAGAGAGGTGCTGGAGGGGACACAAAGCGCCCGCAGTCTGTGGCTCCTCCACTGTCTGTCTTCTTTCATTCCCGGATCAATAGTCCTGCCTTTTGTGACAGAATCTTTCTTCTCCCCTACCTTACTGTTATCCCCACTCCCATCACACTCTGCCCTCTCTCTTTCTCTCTCTCTTTTGCCATCCCTCTTGCTCTTTTCTATATTTTCTCTCTCTCTCTCTCTATATATATATATATATATATATATATATATATATATATGTGTGTGTGTGTGTGTGTGCCTGCGTGCGTGTGTGTGTGTGTGGGTGTGTGGTGTGTGTGTGTGTGTGTGCATGTCCATTCCCACACACCCACACACACACACACACACACACACACACACACACACCTGCCCCCAAACGTCTGGTTTAACTAGCCGCTCACAGCTCTCCTCACAACAAATTTACATAAACATCAATCACGCTGTCAAAGGTAAAGGCATGATGCTGTGTAAAATCCAGAATTGGATTACGGCCTTGTCTCGTCCCTGACACTTCCTGCTTGACTCGCTGCCTGACCGGACTTTTGATGCGCAAGTTCTCGCTGCCGGTGTTTTTGTTGATTTTTAATTTATTGAAATGTATTTATCTTCTTGAAAAGTTCAGTGTGGGCCACGTTTCAGTGGGCTGATGTGGAGGTTCTGAATGATGTCCCAAGTTTTCAACATCCTATTTCATGTCGTATCATAAACTACCAACATCCTGTTTCATGTCCTATCATAAACTGCCAACATCCTGTTTCATGTTGTATCATAAACTACCAACATCCTGTTTCATGTTATATCATAAACTACCAACATCCTGTTTCATGTTCTATCATAAACTACCAACATCCTGTTTCATGTTCTATCATAAACTATCAACATCCTGTTTCATGTTGTATCATAAACTACCAACATCCTGTTTCATGATCTATCATAAACTACCAACATCCTGTTTCATGATCTATCATAAACTACCAACATCCTGTTTCATGATCTATCATAAACTACCAACATCCTGTTTCATGTTGTATCATAAACTACCGGGAGGGTTTTTAGAAAAACAACATCTAATTCTGTTTTCTGTGTACCTCAGTGCTAGCATTTCCCACTTTAGTGCAAACCTGCTGATCCAGATCTTTCTATTGATTCGACCAATGGTTTAACGTTCCATTTTTTTCTCTACTTTGGAGCGCTTTGGAGCTACCGAAAACCGCCTCTCGGCCCGTTAGAAGAACCACATTAAACAGGTTAAAAGGTCTTCTGAAGTGAAGTTCACATGGCATGTCTTCGGAGGTAAAGACGGCCCTTCCTTTGCCAGCGTGGGTTGGCTACGGGCTGGCATCATCGCTCCCGAGGGGGAACCCGCTGTACGTGGGTTGCGTTGAGTGTTTGAATCCAGCAAGAAAACTTTCGTCTTTTAACATGGTTGAAACCGCCCAAGGGGGAGCTCTCATTTGCTTACAGCGGCAAACACACAGCACAGTGGAATAGAAGCAGCTTAACGCCTGAGGAATTGCCATCTGCTGATGCAAAGCCCCCCCCCCCCCCCCCCCCCCATCATTCCCCTCACTCAAACGCGGCTAATTAACAAATACTACGCTCTACTGTAAATGCTATTTTTGCGCTAATATGGAGGCAGGGTGAAAAACATCACAGACACTCCAGCCCACTAATTAGAGTGTATTTATGGCAATTAAAGCTCCCTGCGTTCGCAGCCTGGGAGAGACTAACAAAAAGAATTCTTAATGTTTGACCCCTCAGATCATTTAGCGCATTGAGCTATGAATGCTAACCTCGTCCTTGGCTCCGCTGATGCTTTTAGCAGCTGCGGTTGGTTTTTGGAGGGCCTTGGCTCTGTTTTTCCCACTTATACCCAGTAAAAGATTACGATTTAAGGCTTAATACCAGATGGGCTCACGGTGGTGACACAGAAAGTTGACTGTTTCCTCAGTAGTTCTAGTTAAACGTGAGGTCTCCTCCGAAGTTCTTCCTACTGCATTATGCTGCTATGTTGCGGCAGGGAGTTTGACCGAGGATGTTTCACAATCCAATTACCAGGTGAAATTGGCTGTTTAATTTTACAGCCTGGATGAAGGCGCTTCACTGGCCTGATGGCCATAGAGTTAGCCCCTTAACACCTCCTGAAGCACTCTCCTCATCTGATAAAATGTTGTTTGTGTGTGTGTGTGTGTGTGTGTGTGCGCGAGCGAGCGTACATATGCACATGCGTACCTATGACCATGCATCAGAAGCCATTTGTGCATATGGCTCCCAGTGTGAAGGATTTAAATGGAATTGCTTTTTCATGTGTGCGTGTGCGTGCGCATGTGTAAGCATGCATGAGCGCGCGCACACACGCGTGTATATAGACACATGTGAACAGGGTTGTGCGGGTAGCATGTGCACACGCTATAATTGTAGCAAGGTGATGATAACTTTGCCAGCAGTGACACAGAGATCCATCGCCACTGCCTGGTCGCTGACTGTTTTCATTCCAGCCAGCAGTCGGCTGCTACTCGCAAGCTTTCCACCATCATAATATAATTGTTAAGGTTTAATGAGGTGGAAAAAAGAAAGGGAAAAAACGAGCGGCTAAGAGCGAGGGACAGCTTTAAAAGGGACTATTAACTGGAAGCAAAGTTTCTAAAGTGCCACAGTAAACATGACTGTCAAAACAAGCCGAGGTGTGAGCCATACATGTAATTATGGCATGTATACAATTATGGTGGACTAATTATGCAGATAGACGCTTGCTTCGCCGTCTGTTTGGGGGAATATGGGTAAATATTGCTCAGTGTGGATGCCGTTTTTCTACGTTAGTAATTATGTTTTGTTTTTTTAAAAGATGCATACACCCTCTTTTCGACACAGGGATGTTGCAGGGTACTTTTGCATGTGTTTGTATCACTGAAGCTTTGGTCTTACTGCAGTGAGATACGCATCTCCTTCTTGTGACCTTTGTTTGAATGTCAGCAAAACTGTTGCTGCATCTTGAATATCTGCCAAACATAGCCAAAGATGTTTACCTTTGCAGGTCAACCAAACTTGTTCACCAAAGTCCTCCTCTGACTAGACATTTAAGGACGCACGTGTGCGTGCATTTGTGCGTGTGTTTGCATGTGCGCGTGTGTGTGCGTGCGTGTGTGTGTGTGTGTGTGTGTGTGTGTGCGGCGTGTGTGTGTCCTAGATTGATGTGATTGGTGTGTAGATGTATGCTTGCTCATCTGCACAACTATGATGACACACAGAGGTGTTTTTCATCAGAGGTGTTTTTTTTGTCTTTTTTGTTTGTTGTTTGTTAGTTTTTCCCCCCAGAATGACCGTTACACTGTGACTTTGAGGAAGAGGACAAGGAAGAGTTACCGCCAGTGGAAAGATAGCATTAATTACGATAGGCTATGTCTGAAGAGAGTAGCTAAGAGAGAGAGAACCACACACACACACACACGCACAGATTGATAGTGACACGAGACAAACAGATAGGTAGGTTGGCACAGTAAGAGAAAATTAAAATAGAGACGTATGGAGAGAGACAGAAAGGGAGAGAGCGCGATAGCGAGAGAGACAGATAGGGAGAGGTTGGTGGGGGAATTTGCGACACTTCAAACTTTCCACTCGCAGCTCAGATCAAAATGACCACCTTAGATGGGATTGAGGATTTTAATTAGAACTGTGGGCTATCTCATCTCAGAGTGTGTGTGGAGCTAAAAAGACTAATTTCCACCTCCGCCTCCACCCCCCCCTCCACCCACCCCATCCATACTATTGTCGGGCTACATTGTCTGTTATTTAATAGGCTCTTTGTTATCTATCTAGTTGCTTTTGCCAGGTACTTAGAGCCCCTCCATTTGAATATTAGGTATTCTGATGAGGCAGGCAGCTGTGTGCTCCACACAGATGGTGTCTGCAGTAATCAGCACACTCAAAAGAACAGCCCCTCATATCGCTCACCAACTTATCCCTTTTATGATTACCAAACACAGAGCCGCAAATTGTTATGAACAAGATTGATTTATTTACTGGCAGCATGAGGGGGGGGGGGGGAAGAAAAGAAAGGAGAAAAAAAACGTTTTAATCCCTTTTCAGGTTCATTCACATTGCATTGAGTGAGCTCGCTCTGAAATGAGTATGTTTTGGTTGTGAATAGAATTGAAATTCAACCTGTCCAGGTGCTTTTATTTATCTTATTGTGTGAGATAACTGGGGGTAAGCTGTACACCGTGTAGCAGTACAGAACACTTTATTCCTTTCTGCTGTCCTTTCCTTTGTCCGCTTGGCCAAGGACAGACCAGAAATAGGAGACTAACAAATAACATCAATCCAATGCAATCAGACAAAAGTGTTATGGCTCGACTATCTAATATTTCAAGTCGGTTTTTCTCAACACAAGTGTGATTTCAATTGGTGTCAGTGCTATGGTTTTGACCGAAGAAGGGCTATTTACATTTCATTTACACCCCAAGCATTATGAATGTCTAGAGTCCCATAACAAAATGTAAATGCTACGATCCCGGGCTGGCTTTCCTTGTGCACTTAATTCAAAATGAGCATTAACTGTATGCAAGAAATTATATGCACACAACAAAAAATGAGTGCTGAGTGTGTCCAAAATGTAAAAAATGTGATTAATCAGCTAATCCGGGCCACTTGACACCGTGACAAGTCACACAAGGAGAGCACTGCTTCAACCTTTGTGCGACATTGTTCATTTCCTCATTTAACCTGGAAATATGGGCATTTCGCTCTGCTTTAGTGTTATGTGCATTTCCCTATATGCAGAGGACAGGCCAGTGAGCAGGGGAGCGTTGCCAGGTGCATTCTGGGACCTTATCACTGAAGCAGCTCAGCCCGTAATTAGTGCCATAATCACCTCTGTAATTCAACCACTACTCACCATCTCACCCAGCACTCGCTCTCTCTCTCGCTTTCTCGCTCTTTCTCTCTCTCTCTGTTTCTCTCTCTCTCGTTCTCTCGTTCTCTCTCTCTCTCTCTCTCTCTCTCTCTCTCTCTCTCTCTCTCTCTCTCTCTCTCTCTCTCTCTCTCTCTCTAGCTGTCTCTTTCTCTAGCTGTCTCTCTCTCTCTCTCTCTCTCTCTCTCTCTCTCTCTCTCTCTCTTTTTCTATCTCTTGGACTCTCTCTCTCTGTATCTCTCTCCCTCTCATGCTCTCTCCCTCTCTCTCTCTCTCTCTCTCTCTCTCTCTCTCTCTCTCTCTCTCTCTCTCTCTCTCTCTCTCTTTATATATCTCTCCATCATTCTTTCACTCTCTCGCACACACATGCACACACAGTTTCGTATTCACCTCAAACTATTCACCCTCTCCCCTCTGGCTCTGTCTGTCTCTCTCTGTCTCTCTCTCTCTCTCTCTCTCTCTCTCTCTCTGTGCTTCTATACTTCTGTCCTTCACTCTTGTGTGGATCTCCAGCCAAATGAGGGACTTCTCCTCATTAGCAGTGTGTGTGTGTGTGTGTGTGTGTGTGTGTGTGTGTGTATGTGTGTGTGTGTGTGTGTGTGTGTGTGCGGGAGCCATCTTGGCTGCAGGGAGACTACAGGGTGGGCTTAGCGTGGAACATCTTAGCACGGCTGGGCTGGGGTCAATGAGCTGGTTAAGGACCGATGCTTCAAGCTGCTCTCGAATACAAAGGATGCTACTATGGAGGAGGATGATGCATGTAGGTTACAGCCGGGCTGCAGAATAGCTAATGACTTGACTTTGGTTCACATGCACACACACACACACACACACACACACACGCACATGCACATGCACGCACGCACATGCGCACACACACACAGATGCGCAGATACACATTATGATGACATTTAATTGCCACTTATTTATGTGTACTAAGATTTGTGTGTGTGTGTGTGTGTGTATGTGCATGTGTGTGTGTTTGTGTGCGTGTGTGTGCACGTGCCAACAATGTGTAAGGGGAACATTTTACATGCTTGTGTATTTGAACACAACAATGCTCCTCTAATACACAACACAGGGGAACTTGGCAAGAAGCCTTTTTTCTCGGGCCGATCGCTGATATCATTAGTCCTGACTATTGATACCCCAAAACACACACACTGCAGCCCCCCCTCCCTCTCCAACCTCACCCCCTCCCTCCCCCCTCCTCCACACACACCTCACCCATCTCGCCCCTTGACTTCCAATTTCATCGCTAACCCAATTAGCATCTCGTCAATAATGCTCAGCATTTCATTTTGCCGCTTTAATTAACAAATTCAATTTGCCTGAAAACCGCTGTGAAAACAAATTAAAAGCGCAGCGAATTAAAAGCCCAGCAGCTCCAGTGGATGTGGCTAAGGTGATTACAGATGCGTCAAATGACAGTTTTCTTGTTTGTTTTCATCTCGGGAGGACAAAGAGGCTCCCGGGAGGAGCGGAGGGGATAGGGGGCATCGATTGTGGCGGCAGACATGGCAAGGCGGGGCTTGGCGCAGGACAGGGCAGGATGGCTGCATTGCTGTCCGGGTTGAAGGAGACAGGGGGGGGGGGGGGGGGGGGGGGGTTGGGCAGGGAGGTCTGGGCCTGGAGATGGATGTGGGAAAGGGAATGGGGGGGGGGGGGGGGGGGGGGGGGCGGGGGGGTCATAGATGTGGTCGACGTGCAGGTGTGTTATGCCGCGAAAAGCATTGTCGCCTCGTGTTACTCGCGCAAGTTTGACCGCTCGGGATCATTTTTGTTTACTCGCGGCTTTCTTAACGCAAATCTTCCGCTCTACATGAAAAATTACAACTTGAGCGAACTGTTTGCATGAGTTGAATGACACTAATTTTGCGGCATTTGCGGCATTCTTGCCACATCTTTCGCGTCATCTGCCGGAAATTCACATCTATTCGCCTCTTTGCATTGACTTTGGATGTAAACGCATTGCACTTTGATGCACAAAATGCACTTGGTGCAAACACGTCATTAGAGAGGCTCCAATGCCAGTCCGGATCGGAGCAATTGAACACCTGACCGTAATGCCTGGCCGGGCACTTTTTTTGATGCTGGTATTGTTGGACAGAGTCTGTTTTGGGCCAAAAGCATCCTAACTGCTGACAGCACGGCAATACCACACATCAGGTCCCATTGTGGGCTGGCTGTGTCCGAGAGGTGCGGGAGGGGGGTGCACTACAGGTGGGCTTCAAACTGAGCTCTGAGTACCCACTCCATCAGCTCAGCGCTTTGTCATTGTGTACGACGAGGCCCTTAAAATGTCCTTCATGTCTTTCTTCTTCGTCTTTGACTCTTTTGCTGTGTTGTCCCTCTGTCCCTTTTTCTCTCTCTCTCTCTCTCTCTCTCTCTCTCGCTCTTTGTCTCCTTTTTTTTTGTTTCGTCATTATGGAGCCGTGTCTAGACCAGCCAGATTATCCCCTTGACATTGTACGCTTGTCATGTTAATGATGCATGCTCTGTCCTCCCTATTTAGTGCAAACACACACCGAAACACACCCACACCGACACACACACACACACACACACACCTACACAAAAACACACATGCACAGGCACACAAGGCCATGTGTCCGCACACACATGCACATACACACACTAACATGGCTAATGGAATTGGCCAAAAGCCAGGAACCTGTTATGGTCAATGCTGCCTTGTTTGGTCTCAATGCAAAATTGATTCTGTAGGTTCCGACTTACAAGGCAAAGTATTGGCAGCAAGCTCTTAGCTCTCCCACAAACGCAGAAAGAGTGAGGGGGGGGGGGGGGGGCACACGCACACACACACACACAAACACACACACACACACACACACACACACACACACACACACACACACACACATAGACGGCCACACACATCTGTTTTGTAGCTGCAGTGCTTTATAGTTGGGGATCAAACCTGTGACTTATCGTATACCGGAACATCATTTTTTGAGGTGTTTATCATAAAATAATGTTTTAAAGCCTGTCTGAATAAACTGTTTGAAATAACCATTAAAATGTCTGTGCGCTCAAACTTTCCTCCCAAAATGTAATACATCAGAGCGATGATCGGTAGGTATTTTGTGTTCTTCAAAGGGAACCGATGCAGAATTATGATATTTATTGTTACCAAACTAGCTGTGTTGTTGACGTGTTCGTTTGAAATAACTGTTCAAGAATAGTTTCCTTCATACCCTTCATCACTGGTGCAGTTCCATAGAGCTGTACCAGGCGGCCCTGCATGTACGCTCTCATTACAACCACTAACGTCAAACTAAAGGTAACTTAAGTTCCCGGAAAAACTGTTTTGACTGCATGAGAAGAACATCACAATGTAACCGATCACATTTCGAAGACGGGGGGTAGTAGAGGAGATAGTCTAGCTGTCATCCAGTCCCCCGTGCGGTTGAACATCACTGCAGGAAGAATCAGAATCGGAAGCAACTTTTATTGTCATTGCGCAACCACAACGAAAGCCTTTTTTTGTAGCATGCTAGCACGCTAGGAGCGGTGGGCCGCCACAGTGCAGTCCCCTGGAGGACAGACTGAATTGCACTCAGTGACTAAGTGTGCCGTGCGGCTGGATAAAGGCAAAGAAAAGACTTCACATAAACACAGACACACACATGCACACGCACGCACACGTGCACACGCACACACACCATAATGGTTCATCCCAGTTCTACTGAATATCCTTAAAAGATCATGTTATGCCTCATATCTATCTATCTATCTATCTATATATCTATCTATCTATCTATCTAGATAGATAGATAGATAGATAGCCAGCTTTCCCTCCACACAATGCTGTCCAAGTTTCTTTCTCAGTAATCATGAGTTTGACTTTTCGTGAGTGTGAGTGCACTCAGTTCTCTGTTTGGAGTAGAAGAGGACCCTACCATCCTTGCGTTTGATTGTTTAAGTGTGTGCACGTGTGTGTGTGTGTGTGTGTGTGTGTGTGTGTGTGTGTGTGTGTGTGTGTGTGTGTGTGTGTGTGTGTGTGTGAGCGTGTGCATGTACAGTGCGTGGGGTGAAATTAGCTGTGTGCGATTTATTGCACCATGAGCATTCATTTCAGTGTGTGTGTGTTTTGTGCGTATGTCTGGGGTTGCGGGCCGGGCCGGGCTGTGCGTTTAGTCTTGGTACCGTTTATGTTAATGGCATCTGTTAATGCGTCTGTATCTGCAAGTGAATGTGTGCGTGTGTGCAATGCTTGCGCACGTGCGTCTCTCTCTCTGGCTCTCTCTGGCTCTCTCTCTCTCTCTCTGGCTCTCTCTCTCTCTCTCTCTCTCTCTGGCTCTCTCTCTCTCTCTCTCTCTCTGGTCTCCTCCACCAGTAGCTAATTACTGTCCTGTTTAATTAGCGGCAGCACAGACGCCCTGCCTCTGCTTTAAACACTCTGCTCTATTCCCCCACCCGATTGAACTCCGCTAAATGGAAAAGTTGCGGTGGGGAAACCGCTTTAGTCACACAGCATTTCGTGTTTTATTTATTTTCGCCTGGTTACTTGAAGATAACGTACATTTGAATTTTGTTTTTGTTTTGTTTTGTTTAGGGTTTTTTTTTTTTTTCGTTTTTTTTGGGGGGGGTGGGGGGGTTGGTTCCAGTTTCGGGCGGGGAAAAAAAAAAAAAAAAAGAAGTGAAAAGGGTTTTGAAATCTGAAAGAGGAAGAAGTTATAAGGACGAGAGAGTGGTGGTGGTGGGGGTGGTGGTGTTGATGGGGGTGGGTGGTAGTGATGGTGGTGGTGGTTGAGGATGATGGGGGTGGTGTTGGTGGAGATGGTGGTGGTGATGGTGGTGATGGTGATGGGGATGTTGATGGGGGTGGTGTTGGTGATGGGGGTGATGGTGATGGGGGTGGTGTTGGTGATGGGGGTGGTGGTGATGGGGGTGGTGTTGGTGACGGGGGTGGTGGTGATTGGGGTGGTATTGGTGGTGTTGACGGTGGGGGTGGTGGTGTTGGTGATGGAGGTGGTGGTGGTGGTGATTAGACAAAGAGGATGAGACAGCTCAGGTGAGCAGTGAGACACACGAGAGTGGAACACAGTCAGACAGCAGAGACGGGCTGTGAGACAGCAGAAAGGAGCAGGCCTCCATGCGGGCACTAGAGCCCAGCAGCAGCACTCTTTATAGGATCCATAAAGACGATAAACCAATAGGCGCGTACATGTCTCCTGACCTTCAGCTCCAATTAAGCCCCGACGAGAGAAGATGGCTGAACTTTTCAACCTTACGCCTTGTCTATTGATGCCGGATGGGGCTGCTCTTACCAGTAGGAGAGCAGCAGGTCAATATTTAAGTTCCCATGTCGAGGGCTTGCTTTCCGTGGGGCAAACTTTACAAGTCTGCAGGCACCTTTGAGAGAAGAGGAAGCCATTTTAATTAGCAGAGGTTTAGACTTTCGTGCTGATTTCAGACAAAAAGGATGCTGAACAGGTTC
The DNA here is from genome assembly GCA_030340625.1 of Merluccius polli. Taxonomy (NCBI): domain Eukaryota; kingdom Metazoa; phylum Chordata; class Actinopteri; order Gadiformes; family Merlucciidae; genus Merluccius; species Merluccius polli. Next base: position 16,914 of record JAOPHQ010003146.1, on the reverse strand, counting down.
GTCTGAATGTGTCGTTAAACGACCGATCCGCGAGAATACAAAATTAAATATACACACACCCCCACACACACACACCCATATACAATGTGTGTGTCTACATGCACTCCTATATGTACACACAATCAAATAAACCCACCCACAACCACACACGACACACACACACACATACAGTATGTGCATCTTTACATGCACTCTCATATGCAAGTACACACAATCAAACACATACACAACCACACAGGCACATGCACACACACACACACACATGCACGTACGCCCCCAAACACACACACACACACACAACCACACATGTCTGCATACAAAGACACATAATCCACTATTCACTTTTATCTCCCTGACATAATTTTCTGTTCGACAGAATACAAGGCGGCAACACTGCTATTAAATAAGTAAGGCCAAAAGACATAAACACGCAGCTGCAGTTTTCTGTGTTCCCCACATTAAGTGGATGACACCGAAGATAGATAAATCAAACGCACCCCAGACAATTCAGTGCTGCATTCCCAGAGCAGTTGAAGGTAGTTAAGGGCAAGGAGTGGTTTTAGTTTAGTGCTCAGATTTCGGCGGCACAGTAGGCCTTAGTGCCGGGGAGGGAACACAGGGAAAGAGCTACATGACAGTTAAACCGGGAAACCATTTGTCTTTTCCCCACTAGTCCTCTGTGCCCCTTTCTGGAGATAAATGATATTCAGAAAACAAAAGTTGGTGAATATACTATCCCCTCATAGAGGGTTGTCACACCGCATGAATTATACAAACGTGGTACAAAAAAAGTGTCCATCCAAGTAGAATAGGCCGTGGTTAAACTGCATCAAGCCTTACTGACAGACTGCTGATGCTGAAGAGAGAGGGGTCCTTGCAGCCACCCTAGCTGCTCTGTTAATTGGCCTTTATAAATACTTAATGAAATCAAGATGGAATTCAATCACGCCTTTTAACTGTTTGGAGAAATTAGTGATCTGCCCGTGAGTCGAGGAGTGTGTGTCTCTGTCTGTGCATGTGCGGCCGTGTGCATGTTCACGTGTGCCTGTGTGACTGTGTGCCTGTGGCTAGATTACTTGTGTATTTAGTATGCCAGGGATGTGTACACATGCACACTTGTGTGTGTGTGTCTGTGTGTGTGTGTGTGTGTGTGTTCAGGGTTGTCAGGGGTTACTCGGTGGAGCAGCAGCATTGATGGTTGGCAGCTCAGGGAAGATGGCAGCGGGCAACAGGCAGATTCTTCCTCTGCCCAGGATGGGGGAGCCACCCCGCCATCACGCTCTCACTCCACTATCACTCTCTCTCTCTCTCTCTCTCTCTCTCTCTCTCTCTCTCTCCCTCTCTTTCTCTCTCGGGGAATAAATCTTTCATTGGTTTTGTTGTATTTTTAACCGAGGCCTCTTGGTCACGCAACATGGCCCTGCTAGCCCACCTCTCGTCCTTCCATCACCTCACCTACCCTACTCCTCCTCCTCCTCCTCCTCCTCCTCCTCCTCCTCCTCCTCCTCCTCCTCCTCCCCTCCCTGCTGCAGACCTGACCTGACACCCTAATGTGAGTCCCTCAACGTTAGCAGTTAGCCCCTACGCTGCAAAATCAGGCTAGCGGCCAATCCTCGTACTTCAGCTTGCACTGGCAACCTCAAGTAGATGCCTGCTATACTCAATTCAATTTTGTTTCACTTTTGCAATGAATTATGACGATTAGCACGTATCCATGGCGGAATACGTATGCAGTTGCACTTTGTGCTGTTATCTGTCATGTCAAAAGAGGTGCCCAACCTCTGACTGTTCCTGATTACATAAGGGTTCAATAAAATAATAAAATGTACCCCAAAGGCGACATCCTTCTCCTACTTCTGCATCTTTTATTTGGAAGTGTTATTTTTGGTCAGGCCACAACTCCTGAACACTTTCTTTTTTTTATTTCTTGCTGTGCCACTGTGATGTAGTTGAATCCAGTGGACCAGGCGACCACACCTAAATGTTACCCATAAAGAGTCCATTAGCTCATCCTTACCTCAGCTACCCTCTGTGCTCCCATGAGACCATGACTAAGAGGCAGAGAGGCACATAAACCCATGATCAGCACAGGACCAGTGTGTGTGTGTGTGTGTGCGTGTGTGTGTGTGTGTGTGCGCGCATGTGTGTGTTAAGTCAAGTCAAGTGAATATATTTGTATAGCACATTAAATACAACACAGTTGACCAAAGTGCTGAACAGGCTTAAAAATACCAATTTAAACAAATATAGAAATATAGAAGTAAATAACAAATAAGAAACAATAAACATAAAATAATTGCGGCACAATAGAAGATGATGTCAAGATGTCAAGCTCAACTCAAATTGAATGCCAACGAGAAGAGGTTGGTCTTCAACAGAGACTTAAAAGTGTCTAGGGTCTGAGCAGTTCTTACATAAATAGGTAAACTGCTCCAGAGATTGTGTGTGTGTGTGTGTGTGTGTGTGTGCACGTGCGTGGGTTTGTGTGTGCGTGTGTGTGTGTTTGCGTGTGTTATTGCATGTGTGGCTGAATGGTCATGCATGTGTGTGTTTTTATAAGTTTTGTGTTTTGTAAGTTGTGTAGGGGTCTCAGGTGCAGTGTGTGTGTGTGTGTGTGTGTGTGTGTGTGCGTATGGGGGGTGAGAAGGGTCACGGGGGACTAGACACACATACGTAAGGCTACATAAATGACGAGAACAGATAAAACAACAATAATGATACACGTGCGCACACGCGTGTGCATGTGCATGATGCAGAATGCCCACGCAGATGTACGGACACACGCACGCGCGTGTTTCGGAGTCACACGTGCGCACGAACGTGCGGTCTGCATGCTGAGTTGTACTCATCACACGCAGACGTACGTACGTACATGTGGGACTTTTAGTCAATAATCACACGAACATACGTACGTGTGTCTAGTCCCCCGTGACCCTTCTCACCCCCCATAGTGTGCGTGCATTTGCGTACTTGTGTGTGTGTGTGTGTGTGTGTGTGTGTGTGTGTGTGTGTGTGTGTGCGTGTGTGTGTGTGCAGGACACACGTGTGGAGGTAAAGTGGTGAGTCATAGCATTCAGATGAGCGGTGGGTGGGGTCTTTCTGCCAGATCAGACACCAGAGATTACACCAGAGTTAAAGCAGCTGATATCGAAAATGAGTCAGATAGTCGTGCCTCTCACTCACTCATCCATTCACATGAACCTCCCTGCCGACCCCTAGATATCAGACATATGACGTGTGTGTGTGTGTGTGTGTGTGTGTGAAAAGTATTTTTCTCTCTGGAGCGACTGGTCATTCCATCTGACTGATATACTCTTATTGACATTTCCTCTACCAAACAACAAACGTTGTCGTTCACACACACATAGTTAACGTTGATGTTGGGTAGGATCTACTTTTACTGCCGCTTTCAATCAGGACAAAGAGAACAATTGACTAACCGTAACTAGTATTGAACGGAATCGGCTCCTTCGCTCAATACTCTCTTTTACCAATTGCTGCACAATTTCGTACATTATAAATAAATAAATAAATGAGCACAAAATAAATAGATAAACAGATAAATAAGTAAATAAATAAAAAGGCAAGCAGGACAGCTTGGCGTCTCCATTCGTGGGGCTGCTTTCCATATCTAATCCATGACCAAATTGTCCTGGAAATAGGATTTCGTATACGATGTGATTCCATGCATTTGCAGCATGTGACTTTCGTTTTCTTTCAGTAATACTAGAAGTTTAGCTCCGAGTTCTGTCTCCACATCTCTGTTTAACAATGAAAACGGTGGCCGAAGTGTGATGGCGTCTGTGGCGATGTAATTTAGTCATATTGACTTTAAATTAATTTGAAATGAACTCCAAAATGATGGCTGGGTTTTTTTTACCGACACCCCCCCGTCCCCCTGTCCCCCCCTCCCTCTCCTCCTCGCCATCATACACTCCTTCACTTCTCCTCTCCCTCCCCCTCCCCCTCCCCCGCCGCCACGCCCCTCCTGCTCACTGATAACAATCAGCAAATATTAAAAGTAAATTCTGGAGGAAATGTTGGCAAATGGGTTCAGGGAGATTGAGCATGAATATTTAATTTGATCATAAAGTAGGGTTCAGTATAGTGCATTAATATTTGTACCATCCACATTGCTCCTACCCCCCCCCCCCTCCCTAGATTAAGATGGCTGAGGCAGTGTGCTATCTGCTGATTAGCTTTGTTAATGACAGTCCCAATGCTGATTAGTCTATTATAATACAAGGGTGTGTGTGTGTGTGTGTGTGTGTGTGCGTGCCTGCTTGCCTGCGTGTGTGCGTGTGTGTGTGTATGTGTGCGTGTATCTGTGTGAGTCAGTGTTTGTAAATTTGCATGTGTGTGTGTGTGCGTGTGTGTGTGCATGTGTGAGTGGGTGCTGCTTGTACATTTGCATGTATGTGTGTGTGTGTGTGTGTCTATGTGTAGTGGAGACGGTTGAAAATGTGTGTGTGGTGACATTCAAGAGAGATTAATAAAGAACAAGAACATCTTAGAGAGAAACTTCTCAGGACCTTATGAACAATTTGTCTTGTAGTCACTTTATTGATTTAACATTAATGCTGGGCCTTAACAAAATAGTTTGTGCTACTCACAAACTATTGCTCGCATAGTTCACAAACTATGCTGACTGCACAATGCAAACTTTTCTCAAGACCTGCAACCATAACACGACAAATCAAAGTTGCCTTGTCAGATTATACTACTAACACATTTCTTCCACTGCGCTGGACTTATAGGGACCTGTACGACCTTCTCTCTTCAACTGACTATACAGCTATGTACCATAGCATAGGATATTTGTTTGACCTTGCCCCTGCAGGGCTCTAAGCGGACTATTATAAGTCTTAAAAGTTAGGGGCACACAAAGACGTGCGTGCTTATGAATGAATGGATGTGTGTTTTGCTCATCACTGAAACGTCACATCCCTTAAGTCATCGTAAACAAATAACACGATAAACTTAATTTAAATCCAATTTTTGACAATGTTTTTCACCAAAAAATAGTAACTAACAAAAAATCTTCTCAAATTGTACTTTGCATTTGTGCAAGTCATTTTTTGTCCACATTAGCCCAGCTATTCTGCGGTTATTCTAGCCTGGCGTTGCATAAGGAAGCTCTGATGCCAACCAGAACAACACCAGCATAACACAGTGCTGTGTTACGCTGTAATAATACAAAGTTAATATCCCGTGGCTTCTGGATCATAGTGATGAGCTCCAGTTTAAACAACTTTACAAGGTCCATAGCACCCTACCTACCCTTGTTCATTGCAGCCCCCTACACTCCTTTAATAACATACTGCTCTCTACCCTACTTCAATACACAAAATGCATGAAGAATACACTGCCCTGCAAAGGCGAACTGCAGTATCTACGACTTTTGGCGAAATTGAGTTATGACTCAAGATACATTTGTGTGTATATGTTTAATCTTGTGTCAAAGTGTCTTGGTTCAATCTTTCTCTGATTTAGTGAAGAAAAGGTATACAAATTGCAGCAAAATGGGACTGAAACCAAAGCAGAACGCAGTAACAAAAAATACATATGGTTTGTTTTTTGCTGTCTTTTTTATCTCATAATATATACTTTTAAAACATATAGACATCTGAATAAAACAATTAGAAACAAGTACAATGTCATAACAAATGAAAAAAATGTCAAAGATAAAAACCATGATTTCTGAATTACTGCACTTTGCTGTTGTATTGCCATTGTATTGCCTATATATAGCCATAGTCAAAAATATTTGTTTGTTTGTTTTTTAGGGCAAAAATTACTTGATTGAATCATTGTTTATTAAAAGTATTGCCACTTATCTACTTAAAACACAATTGGCTGGACATATGGATATAAATCAGGCTACATCTGTGTGATCTATATTGTTCCAACACTGATTAAACAGTGAATCACAACATTTCAGAATATGATTATTATTTATATTATATTATTATGTTATATGATATTTGTACATTGTATTCTCCATACATTAGTATTGTTATTACTATTACTAGTGCTACCATTGTTATTAGTATATTATTAGTATAATTTATTTTATATTCTTGCATGTTCAGATTGCGTAGGATCGTCATTTGAAACCAGGCTGTATGCATGACTGCAGGCCCTCCTCTTGTTCTCCTGGCCTGCTAACCTGGAGCTCCAGAGGCCAGGCCGGCTGGCAGGACTCTGACAGCTGCCAAGTCACTCACTTCCTGTCCCATCTGACTCCCAGCCGCCCCCCCCCCCCCCCACCACCACCTAATGACCCTTCCACATGCAGTCTCATCTAAACTCATTAGTGGTGAAAGTGTGATGTGTTAAAAAAAAAAAATTAAGGCAGTGTATAATGATAGCGACTATTGTATTGTTATTTTATGTTATGTAGACTAATAATAAAACATAGCGACTATCAATCATCATTATAACACCTTTTTTGTCGAATGATACACAAAACCACAATTCCCTGATGGAAGTTATGCTTTAAGAATAGGAGCAGTGTACACAAAATGAGTCCAGCCTCACCCAGAGCATGGTGACAGAGAGAGAGAGAGAGAGAGAGAGAGAGAGAGAGAGAGAGAGAGGGCAGTGGCCGGCTCCTCCCAAGCAGGGAGAGGCTGGCCCCTACATGGGGTGCGATCCCTTGGCTCTTGGCTGCATTTGATAAAGATTAATACAATCCCATTTTCTGCACCGGATTGCTTCTGCTAATGTGATTCTTTCTCTCTGCCAGCCCCCCTCTCTCTCTCTCTCTCTCTCTCTCTCTCTCTCTCTCTCTCTCTCTCTCTGTCTCTCTCTCTCTGTCTCTCTGTCTCTGTCTCTGTCTCTGTCTCTCTCTCTCTCTCTCTCTCTCTCTCTCTCTCTCTCTCTCTCTCTCTCTCTCTCTCTCTCTCTCTCTCTCTCTCTGGGAGCACTAAGCAACTTATCCGTGTTAAGGAGTAACAAAGGCAGGCGGAGTAGAGAGCAGTGGTAGTGTGTTGTAATTCTCTCGTTCGGGCCCCTGATTCATTATCTCTGTGAAATAAGCAGTGGCGAGCTGCGCCACTCGCACTCACTCATCTGCTGGAGACAGATTGTTTTGTTTTTTTTTGTGTCTGTGTGTGTTTATATTCTCTATGCGTGTGTGTGTGTGTGTGACTGTGTGTGATGCACTTAACCTGTGGCCTGTGCAATAGGAAAACATTAAAACAACTTCTGACTGTGTTGGTTCTCATTAGGGATATATATATATATATATATATATATATATATATATATATATATATATATATATATATATATATATAATTTCTGAAATGTAGGTAGAGGTGTCAACTAAAACCAGTGTGTGCCCTTTTTCTCCGACACCTATATATTTGCTTGCTATGACCCACAGGAGCCAGTAGAGGGTGCTGAGGGACGAGATGCTATTCAAACCAGATGTTATTCAAATCGAGTCCAGCCAATACTCATAATGCAGCGTGTCGTCATTAGGTTCAGTTATAACGATACACAGCAACATAGGGCACAAGACAGTATGAAACAAGTATGAACTTGTTGAGGGGTTTTGTTGTATTGTTTTTTTACTGTGCAGGGTAGTTGTCATACATCTTCATCTGAGGTGGTTTACAGTGTGCCAGCACTGGGATCATCTAGTCGAGTAAATGTCCCTCTGTTGTTATTGATTCCTGCTGAGGCTCCATATCTGGCAGACTGTGAAAAGTCAGCACAGTCGCCACAGGTGAGAGGGACAACAAATGGGTATGTGTGGGGCGTGGGCGCGTGTGTGTGTGTGCGCGCGTGTGTGTGTGTGTGAGTGTGTGTGTGTGTGTGTGTGTGTGTGTGTGTGTGTGGAGCATGGAAGTGTATACTCCCAGGTCATGTTGTCACAGTGACCTCTACTGCTTCAACCTTTACCTTTCCTTAACATTAACCTCCACTTCTTCAACCTTTACCTTTAACACTAACCTCTAATGTGTCAACCATTAGCTTTAACATTAACGTCTACTTCTTCAAACTTTACCTTCAACACTACCGTCACTGGCATAGGGTGACGTGGTTGAAGCCTATACTCTATACTATAAATAATATCAACCAGCGATATATTCCCATACACTCCCAGATCACATTCAAGCTTTTAATTGCTAAACTAGAAATTAAAAAATACATCATCTCAACCGCAGCTCCTTTTTGGAGTAAATAGTCAAGGAGGTATCAGCTAGCTGCTCGAAAATATCAAGCCCGGCGGTAATGGACAAAGTTGTCGATGTGGAAGCGAACTGGGTATAAGTAATGGGTTCCTCCCACTTGAGGTACTTTTGACCCGGTTGCTTCAACAAGTGTCCCTAGTGCTGAAGTGCTCTTGAACAGGACACCCAAACCACCCTCTACCTGCTGTATCCTCTCCAGTCTCCCTGAATGAGTGTCCGTAAACTGTGGGAAATTAAAATGAGAGTGGGTTTCCCACTCAGGACGTCCTCTACAGAGAGGACCCTGGGGGGGGGGAAGGGGGGGGGGGGGACTCTGTGTGCTGCTCAGTCACACCTGGAAGAAAGAAAGTCTTCTGCCAGGATGCTTGAATACTAATGATGAACACAGCGACTACCAGCCTGAGCTGCACAGGAACCTAGCATCGCTCTCTCTCTCTCCCTCCCACATACACTTTCACCCACGTTACATGCGTGCGGGCACACACACACACACACACACACACCTATCACACAAACATCACACACTCATGTACATGCGTGCCCTCACACACACACACACACACACACACACACATATCCCTGTGTGTGTGTGTGTGTGTGTGTGTTTGTCAGTTACATAAAGATCTCCAACTCAGGGTTGTCATGGCGTTGATTACTACAGTACTTAACAGTTTTGAGTGTGTGCGTGTGCATGTGTTTGGTTGTGTGTGTGCGTGTGTGTGTGTGTGTGTGTGTGTATGTGTGTGTAGCCAGCAGGGTAAAGAGAGGGGTTAGCCAGAGAGGCTGCTGCTGGGGACATCAAGTGTAAAATTGGGCACTCTTTCAAACACACTTCATCAAAGGAGTGCATGTAGCCACACACACACACACACACACATGCGCGCGCATGTGCACACACGCACACTCCCACACACACACACACACACACACACACACACACACACACACACACAGTTACACAGACATGCACACAGGAACATACAACACTTTCTTTCTAAGACCCACTTGCTGAGAATGATAACGATGTCGATCTTCTGCGACTGAATGGCATGGTGATGTTATGTAGCAGAAGAAGAGGGCCAGCTTAGCGGGACCCTAGTTATGATGTTCGATGGCTGCGGTCTATAGAAAAGCACATTTTCAATGGCGTTTGAAATAGCACCTCGTTGGTTCTAAACTCCTGCTTTCCTCGCCTTGTTTCTCTCCTCCC
>JAOPHQ010003146.1:0-2500 GCA_030340625.1 Merluccius polli | reverse complement strand
CTTTGAATGTTTGTTTTTTTTGTAAACTCGGTATGTGAACTGCATGCATTACTCTGCCGGTGCCGGTAGCTAGTAGCTATGGTAACCTGAACAGGACTTCTGGCGGCTAACTGACAAACACACTTTTTAATCCCTACACTCCAGTACAAAACATCCACTAGATCAAGACATATGTCACAGACTATGTGGCTCTGCAGCCGGGCCTGCACTAGACCATTTTATTCCCACTGGCAGAAACGTTGTTGACTATTGTGGACTCGCTGGCAGAAACGCCTGCTACTTCGTCCACGGCAATCAGTTGTGCGCTAGCGCTGTGACTCGTCGTTCTCAGGGTTTGTGGGCTACTTACTCCACTACTCCACTACCTCTGCATACTAATTGCAGATGCATGGACTTGACCCCGTGACCCTAATAGCTTTTCATTGTGGCTCTTTTGTGCTGCTCTGATTAATCTGAACTTATTATTCATGAGTAATTTATTTTAATGTTGGCTCTTTACCTCGTTTTGACTTATTTCAACTCATTGTTAATTGTTTTGCCTCATCATGTCTGCCCAACCGGCACTTATTGCACTTCTAGCCTCTTCATCCGTCCCTTCAAGTGTTTTTTTTTCTCTCTCTCTCTTTTCCTACTGTGGACATTTTCTTTGCTTCTTTGAGGACTTGTGAGTGAATTGTTGGGGAGGGCTTATAATTTAACTGAATGTGGGCCTGTGAAGACATTTGAGACGAATATGCATGTGAATAATGTATACAAATTGACCTGACTTAAAGGCAGCCCCTCTCCAGGCCAGGCTGCGGGCCTAACAAGAAGGGATGCAATCATCGACCGATCGTCGTACCGGCTGCTCTGATAACTTGCTTAGGCCTAACCGGTGGAGATGGCATAACATCCTCAAACAACAACGCTATGATGGCGCACCTCTTGAACGTTGAAGCGCCGCATCACGGCGACTTGATGTTGATGAGGCAAACGCTAGCAACAAGGACCGCCTTTGAGTAGCTTATGTAGCCTGGCTCCGCCCACCTACGTACTTCCGCTCAAATTTCATTTCACTTCAGTACTAAGGTCTGGCGATGCTACTATGTTAGAACGATTTCTTTTCCCCAAAATCTGCGGTCCAATCAGCGAACAGGAGGCGCGGCCTGAGAACAGTGACGTAGAGGTCGTGCGTGAATTTCAGTTATTGAGCGGAAGTACGGAGGCGGGCGGAGGCTAATGCTAATGCTCACTGCATCTGCCGTTTGTATACTGCGCGCAACGTGGTTTCTGGCGCATGAAATACGTCACGACCAAACGTTAGCGATTGGTTAAGGCAGATCCAGAGTGGCACTGGGCAGAGCCAATAGGTTTTAAACTTCAACAGCACCCGCCTTCAAGTGAGACATCGTTTGTCTCTACAGCACTGCTAGACCTTTAGTATGAATGAAATGAGTACCAAGGTCTAGTTAGGACTAGGCTATAGCTTATGTGCAATACATTGAGGAAATGATTTGTCCGTGAATTTGCTGTTCCGTCAATATGAATTGAAAAACAGGCTCTTTTTTCAATGCATCACTTTGCTGAGCTATGGGTTCATTAATGTCAGTTATTTTTACCAAGAATGATGGAAACGGGTGTGTGTGTGTGCGTGTGTGTGTGGCCTAAAGGGGAGGCCTGACCAAAAAAAGTTTGGGAGCCACTGTACTACCCCAACTTTGTGTAAACAAGTAGCTGTTAGCTAGAAAGATGACAACAATGCATCCTTTTAACGGGCCTAATTATATCTCCTCTCATCGTGTATTTGCATTTTATCTGACCTCCTTGTCGTTTTGAAGCTCTGCCTCTCATCTTAATGGGTAGGAGGAGGGAAAACAAAAGTCAAAGCAGACAAAGAAAGGATTGGAAAGGATGGAGGGGAGGCAGGAGGAAGGAAGGGAGAGTGAGAGAGAGGCGGGGGGGGGGGGGTGCGCTAGCCGCCTGGTATTGACTATTTTCCAGTTGATTTTCTTGAAAGCTCCTCAGCAGCGTGGCTAAATAAGCATCAGCATGCTAATGAATGGAGAATGAGGGTGATAATTCACCAGTCACACAACAGACAGACGGTGGAGAAATAGAGAGACAAAAAGGACAAAGGAGAAATATTGTGAAATATTGCTCACCACATTAGTTTATTTAAAACTTGATTAATTATTAAACTGATTGTATAACCCGATTGAATCCTATTTAAGTATATTGCTTTATTTTGTGGTTGTTGTTTTTCCCTAAATTTGTAGCCTGCATTACTAAATAGTAACACAAGTAGATGTTCCCCAGACATTTCGCCATCGTTTCACGCACCGGTGTGCACATAGTACACCGCGTCAATAAAGAGGCAGTGTGTGACAACGACATGCAACCGCGTGGCGTCATATCATCATACTTTCAATTCCTGAGAAGAAAATATGTGTCGGTGGCGGCGGCCTTGTAAACAGACAGACAGTAAACAGGCAGTGAACAGGCTGTGTGCGCCCCGAGATTA